>APFE031484383.1:10492-30051 GCA_000404065.3 Pinus taeda | reverse complement strand
GGGTTAGGATAGGAATTCTAGGCAAAGGCAGTGAAGACAACGTGTTACCTGGTCAATAGATCACCTTCATCAGCGTTGGAGGTTAAGACTCCATAAGAGGTATGGACTAGTAAGAAACCCTCTCCTTCACATCTGAGGGTATTTGGATGTGATGCATATGTACATGTTCCAAAGGAAAAACGAACCCAATTGGATAGTAAATCTAAAAAGTGCACCTTTATTGGGTATAAGGATGATTTAAAGGGTTATGGGCTTTGGATGTCACTAACAAGGAAGGTTCTATACAGCCGAGATGTGGTGTTCAGAGAGGTAAAACATGTTATTAAACATGAAGTCTAACCAAAGGAACCTGAGAAGATAGAGTTTGAGCTAAAGGAGGAAGAATTAGACTCTACAGTAGAGGAGGAATCAGAAGATGAAGAGGCACAAAATCTGGGTGTGAGAAGATCAGTTTGAGAAGGAAGGCAACCAGAAAGGTATAGTCCATCTGCTTTCTATTCAAATTTTTCTTTATCTATTACTGATGATGATCGTAGAACTGTGAAGGAAGTAGTAGATTCATAGGATGGAAAACTCTAGAAAGAGGCCATGGTTGATGAAATGGCATCTTTGAAAAAAAATGAGGCTTGGGATCTAGTGGAGTTGCTGGTTGGAAGGAAACCCATTGGAATCAAATGTGTGTTCAAGATGAAGACAAATATAGAAGGAAAGGTGGAGAAATACAAAGCTCGATTGGTAGCAAAAGGTTATTCCTAGGTGTTGGGAATTGATTTTGGTGATTTTTTTCTCATGCTGTCAAGGTAACTTCTATTAAATTACTTTTATCTATTGCTCAGGCTTTTGATTTTGAGGTAGAACAGATGGATGTGAAGACAAAATTTCTTCACGAGGATCTGGAAGAGGAGATCTACATGAAACAACCTGAAGGCTTTGTGGTGAAGGGTAAGAAAGAACTAGTATGCAAGTTAAAGAAGTCTCTGTATGGGTTAAAACAGTCACCAAGGATGTGGTATTAGAAATTTGATACATTTATATGGGGACTTATATTCACTAGAAGCAAAGCAGATCACTGTGTGTATTTTAAATTAATTGGTGACTGTGTAATTTATCTAGTCTTGTATGTGGACGATATGTTGCTCATTGGAAATGACAAAGAAATTATCCCTGATTTGAAGACCCATTTGTCCTCCAAATTCGACATGAAAGATCTTGGTGCTACAAACTATATTTTGGGCATGGAAATTAAAAGAGATCAGACAAAGAGGAAGCTCTTGTTAAAGCAGAGGAAGTATGTTGAGAGAATATTGTAGCGGCTTAATATGCAGGATAGTAAACCGGTGGAGGTTCCTATTCTTGTAGGTGTAAAGTTATTTGGTGAACAGTGTCCCATGACACAAGAAGAGGAAAAGGACATGTCCCATGTTCCATATACAATTGTAGTTGGTAGCTTGATGTATGCGATGGTCTGTACAAGACTAGAAATTGCACATGCAGTGGGAGTATTGAGCAGGTTTATGTCAAAACCAGGGAAGGAGCATTGGACAACAGTGAAGCAAGTTTTTAGGTATTTGCATGGCACTAGTGATTATGGTTTGTGCTACCAAGGAAGACTAGGATTGGATAGAGTGTTGGATATTCGTGACTTTGTTGATGTAGATTGCGTTGGAGATCTGGATTAGAGAAGATCTACAAGTGGGTATGTTTTTAACCTATTTGGAGGTGCAGTAAGTTGGATGAGTAACAAACAATCTATAGTGGCACTATCAACTATAGAGTCGGAATACATGGCAACCACTCATGCAAGCAAGGAAGCTGTTTTGTTGCATAGATTGTGTTTAAGTATGGGGTGAGTACAGGGAGCTATAAGGATAGACTGTGATAGCCAAAGTGCAATTTTCTTTGAAAAAAACCTTGCATATCATTCAAACACAAAGCACATTGATGTTCAGTATCACTTTGTGAGGGATATGATAGAAGACAAAAAGGTGTTGCTGGTAAAGGTGGACACTTTGAAGAATACTACAGATGCATTGAAAAAATATGTGAGCTCAAAGAAGTTCTCTTGGTGTAGAGAAACAATGGGCATTGCAGGGCTAGATAAATGAATAAGCTCTCTTGTGGCTCCCTGTGGAAGGAAAACAACAAGTGGGAGAATGTTGGGTTGTGTTATATTCTTTCCATGACTAGCCCACGTAGTTAACCGAGGGGTTAGAAGGGGGGTGAATCCCCCCCTTCATTGCACCGATTGCGTAGTGGGGGGGTCACAGGGGGTTTGCGGGGTGTAGGGAACCCCACTCTATGGGGTTCGGGGGCACCGTAGAAAATTTTGGTTTTGGACCCTATATTAGGTTGGGAGGACCTACCTATGGTTTTGGGCATGTTTTTCACACATGATTTTGGATGCGATGGTTTTCGGTCCATGGTTTTGGACGTGATGGCTTTTGGTCCATGGTATTAGATGCTTCAACATGTATAACTATGTATTGTAAGGTTGAAAGGAAAATAATGAAAAATCAAGCTGGTAGTCTCTGTTTTAGGATCCATAGGAAAATCTATGTGTATATCTGTTTTATGTGTTATGCTCTCGCATTCTTTATTTTCTGTGTTTTAGAATTCGTATGCAAGTAATTTTTGTATGGGGTTAAAACATACAATATATCTCCCTATCAAGGTTCTATTTTACTAATGAGAAAGAGTGATTCATCTAAAGATAATCCTCTACCAAATTTTATGTTTCTGAGCAGGGAAAGTCACAAATCACATCAACAAATACCAATGATTTCTTCGACTTGGATTTCACAAATTCTAAGTCAAATTCTTGTAGGATAATAATACATTTGAAATATTTTCCCCCAAGAAATTTTCTAGTAAGAATGTAAACCATAGGGTTGCAATATGGAATCACTATGTTTTTACACAAAATAATATAGTGACATAATCTTTTGACAACTTGTACAATTGTCACGGCCAATTTGTTCACATTTCCATATTTAATCTAAGTTTTGGTAAGGTTCCTACTTAAATAATAAACCACATGTTCATTGTTCAATTTAGCCTCTTGAACTAATAACACACCAATGTAAACATCATACACAACTAAATACGAAAAGTAATCTCAGTGATAATCATGTGGATGTAACAAAGGTGTGTGAGAGAACACCTCTTTAAGTGCATCAAACGTCTTTTAAGAAATTTCATCCCATTCAAAGAGATTCCCTTTTTAAAAGCCTAAGTAAAACCTTTAGTTAGCTCTACATAATTGTTGGCTTGTTGGGGTCTGACCCGGGTTCATAGTTAATTAGCCTAACAAATCCCTGTACTACTGGCCCTTCGGGAAGCAATCCGTCTAGCGCAGACTGAGGTCTCACTCAAAGTAGTATGGGAGGGTGCTAGAACTAGGTTTCTGCACCCTTGAGATGTATGAGAGGTTCGACTGGTCCCACTGTTTGTTCCTACGCACACTTCCCTGTTCCTCATGCCCTCATAGACTGCCTTCACACAACCCTAACCAGGGTTTATGGAGCTTCAGTGCTGCTAGAGCTGCCCTCTGTGCTATTACCCGAGATCTTACTTATCTTCCTATACCAGTTAATTACCTTCACGTAATTGGATGTCTTATGTTATAATTATTTATACAAAACATTCATATAAGTTTGTGTAGCAAATAAATAGTATACTTGCAAATTATACCCAATCATATATAAAAATAGGAAAAGATGCATGAAAATATGGTAAACTTCTCTATATTGATTTTCTCAACAGTTACAGACTTCACCTACCTTGTGCACTTAGTTATAGGGGTTTGCGCACTCAGCTGCGGACTACTAGGCCTCTGTGCACTCAGTTGCAGAGCCTTCTCCTACTCTACGACCCAAAGGCACACTTTAGACTTCGACTCAATCACTTAGACCTCTCATGCTCTTATGCCCCTCTCTACACTTAGCGCCTCACTCTATTTATACAATCCCATGGTCCGCGGACCATGCATAGGTTTATTAAGCCAACATTACATTATGAAATGGCGGCAGAAAACCCAATAACTCTATCATAATTTCACGCTTCGCGCCCACAATTCACAGAGCTTTTACAAAAGGATTTGGTCAAAACTTGGGCTTTAAGCCCCAAAAAATGCCTTGGTGGGATTCCATTCCCAACAAGCCCCCAACACAAACATCGTGACTCACCCTCGAGCCACTTTGTTAGTGTGAATATCTTCGCATGGATTCCTTCCAACTCGGCTCGAACTGGTGCAAGGTTGGTAGCGCACTGAGCTGCTACCTGCTAGATCTGTTGCATGTGTTGTTCAGAGACCACACTGTTGGAATTGTTTCTCTGCATCTGTGCCTATATCCCTTAATTTTTTCAAACTTGCCTTCAATTTCTGATCTGATGGTGAAGGCCTCGATGATCCAAGGCTGAATGGGTGCCTCCAACATTGCTTCCTTGTGGCATGCTGTGTTTACCTATTCTTTCAATGCTTTGGCTTGTTGCATCAGTGCGAGCCTCTGAGTGAGGGCCACCGTCTACGCAGTTCCCTTGACGCTGTCATACTACTATTTGAGTTCTCGCGCCTCTGTCTCTAAGCACTAGATGTTGAGGTCCTCCTGCAGATTTGTGAGGACCTCAAATGACTCTTCAAACATGCTAGTGCAATCTCGCACTGCACTGCCAATCTTGTGCGGTCCTGCTGTAATATCCCTAGTGCGTTATTCTTTGACTTTCCGATGCATGGACAGCTGCACCTTTAACCGCAAATTGGTGATATGAAGGCTCAACTCGAGTTGAACCTTGGTCATTTCCTCCCATGCCTCACACCACCCTACTACTAACCTGTGGATGCATGCCTCTTCTAGCGTGTCTACTGGGATGGCCAGCTCAGGGACACTTTGAAAAGCTTCATCTAATACCTGCACTAGCTGTCGGTTCTATGACACCACTTCGTCATTCTACAAGCTCAACTGTTCCATGTTGATTTTCTACTCCATGAGGATTTGTAGTGGGTGCCTCTACCTAGCCCATAGTTCTATAGTTATCCCATCCTACAGAATGTATAAGGTCTCCCACGGGAGTGCAGCCACATTGATGCTGAGACCCTTTAACGCATTAACCATAGGCACGTCGGCATCATTTGTTGTCACGAGTTCCCCTTCTAGCAGCACTATGGTATTCGTCACTCAAGTGCGCAACATCTATTCTGCTGCCATTGTTTCGACTGTGAGGTTCGTCGAAAGGATACCAACCTAAGGAGTATGCACCTACAACTCCTGTAGCTATACTCTGAGGGCCCCCAACATAACCTGGTTCTCCTACATAAAATTTTGGAGGGCATTGGAGGTGACATTGTGCACTGTCTCGTTGATGTCATCCAGGTCACCCTTAGTTAGGGTGATCAGGTCAATAGACAACTTCGATGCCTTGACCTTCTTGCGTGGTCCTGTCTAATTGATCGGGTGTTGGTGCTTCAACTGTGTGGACACGGTTTGCTGGTCTTCGCCCCACTCTTCTTCCTCTACTTCTTGTCCATGTGAAGGTGATGTTTAGCCGCCACGCGCCTTCATGGCTGGCTTTTGCACTGCTACTGTTGCTGCAACCTTTTCCGATTCAATTGCTATCTATTTAGCATCCCACGCTGCCCACGCTTCAGCTGCAACTGCCTCCTTCCTTCTCTTTTCTGCCAACTGTTCCATGTGCACTTTGGCCTCCTCTTTCTTCCTCTGCATCGCCAACTTTTCTATCTCTGCGATGTCTCGAGCATGCCACTCTAGTGGCCATATCTCTAGTATATTAAAGATGACATCATCCATGGATACAAAGGGTAGCTTTCTCCATTTCTTGTCTGGGTCCTTGCACACTCTGATGTATATGCTACAGATGTCTGCTTTAAATTCCACAAAACTCTACAGGCTATTGTAGACAGTGGATGACAACCCTGGCTGGCGGTTGATCCCCTTTCTAAGGTTCATCTCCACAAACACCCAAAATATTTTACTATCATAGATCTTATTGCATCCTTTGTGGCCCAGAGCGAACCATACTTTGCAACCTCTAACAGATCCCTATCAATTGGGGGAATTGACTATCTTCTGGCAATTCCCTAGCCATGAGTACTATGGATAGCAGAAGCCATGCATAGTGAAACATTTTTCCCTATTACTGAGCTTCATGGAAATTCTCCAAGAATTCCTTACAGAGGAACTCCGACCAATTGAACTGGACCCCCTCTACACACTGTTCAGCAAGTGCTACCACCAACGCAAGTAACTTGTCCATGCGACACTTGTGCATAACCTTACCAGCTAGAATTTGGGTTACCACTCTCACTGCTTTATCATTGATGTTGGATATGGCATAGCCCCTTTTCTTCTTTGCCAGCTTATATTTCTTCCTCATGGCCTCTGCGATGGCCAAGTCACTACTTTTCCCTTCTGAGATGTTTGCAGGGTCCTATCCTTTGCATGGAAGCTGGGTAATGAGATGAATCAAGTCTTCCATGATGGGGATGGGCTACTCCAGCTAGAAACAACCATCATGCACCAGGAAGAGCAACTACCTGATGACGAAAATTGTTATTGAGGTGCGATGGAAATGCAGCACCTAGAGCAGGTTAAGTAGTCTGGCTTTTCCACTCCGCACAACCTATTTTGTGGCTCTAACTATGTAACCCCCTCCATGGTGTTCTTCTTGGGCTTCATGAGGTGCGAGGTCTCAATATGAGGGAACTTCTTGTGGTTAGTGAGGTCCCAATCTCCAAATTTTAAGCTCGACACTCATCCTAGATGCGTGCCCTCAAAAATAATGTTGTCTGGGAGGAGCGGGATCTAGACTGAGCTCTTGGTCTCATCAAGCTCTTTGGGCACTTTAGCCTTCCCTTTCTATGGGGGAACATATGCGGGAAACTTTGTCACGAGGTGCACAGGCTCAGTTTCCTCCTCTATGCCTTCGTCCTCATCCTCTATGATAAGGTTGTCTAGGTTTTATTCTTCCTCATCAGTCTCTATGGTAATAACTTTCCCCTTCTCCTCCATTAACAACTTGGTGTGCAGTGGGTTCTACAGGGACACACGTACATGAACCATCGCTTGTTTGTCCTTCTTTGGTCTTAGAATGCCCGGTGATTTTGAGATTTTAGCCACAATCTTGTCGCCTTCCAGAGCATCCCCCACAGTTAGGGCCTGTGCAACCTCTTCGGTAGTCATTTCTATTATTTCCATAACTTCATCAGTCGTTTCCATCATGTCTGTCTAGAAATCTATCACTCGCAAACTCAAGGGCTCAATCAATGCTTGGCACGAAACAAACAAGGCTCTTCTTAATATCTCAATTCACAAATGACCAAGTTTTGTTTGTTGGGCAACCCTTTGTAATTTATAGCACTTTTTGAATTTGAATTCAGTCGTTACCCCAAAATTTGGTTCATTAATGCTCCCTTGGCAGCATATTTTCCCAAATATTTCCCATAAATAAACTCTTAAATGCATGTTGCCCACTCCATTCGGTCTCAAGTCGAGCATCCCATCGTCAATAGTTACTTCAATAGTCACTTTCTAGCCAACTCGCGCATCAGCGCAGCTCCGCGTGCACAGTCGTGGACCCTGTGACACTTTTCTTCTGCACGTAGCTCCAACATTGCACAGCTCCTAGGTAGAATAGTTTATAGTCCCACGCTTTGTTTCAACTGCCTAGAGTGTTAAGACTATACTTCCTTCAGCTAGTTAGGTGGTCATGCCACATGTATAAAGTTTCATCCCATTATCCATCACTTTTCTTAGAAAATACCCACCTTTTATTGTTACTGGTGGCATCACGCACTTTATCATCTACAATGGGCTACCCTAGTTAATTCACTTATTAATGTGCAGTCCAAGCCAAGGCATTAGACTGATCAATTCATGGCGATAGGCCTCAGACTTGTCAGCATGATCGTGTGCAACCTATCTTATCGCCTTGGCCTTTTTACCAAGAAAATATTCCTTGATCTCATCCTCCAGCTTCTTGACTTTGGCATCTACCAGAGTGACTTTCTTCCTTAACAGTACACTTTCTTCCTCAAGTTCTTGGACCCTAGAATTTCCCTGTAGGATTTCTTCTTCAAAGGTTCTATGAACCATCGTATCTACCGGTGCTATCATGCATCGTCTAAGCTTTTCATGTACTATACGGCTTACATCATTTGTTTTATACTCTAGCCTCGGTAGTGCCCTCATAGTCAGGTGCTTACACGCGATCCTATAACCACATAGAACTTTTGGTATGCAGAGGTCCTAGTCAGTCCACTTCACATTGGGTACCTTGTTCAACACTTTGTGTACTCTGTTAAAGGCTTATGTGTGGATATCCTTCTGTGCACTTAGTCTTTCCATACTTTCTGGTCCCAAATAGAGGGGTCATTCACGTCATTGCCTTGCTCTCACCTGCTTACTGATCATGTCTCCTACCACAAGGACTGGGTGCATGTGTGCATGTTTCGCACCATATGCCTGTATCCAGCTGGATAGGCGTGTGCATGGGCCGTTTCATTTGACAATCTTGTCTATTAATCACATCGAGTACTTCCCAAACAATGTGCACATCATTCTTCTATAGTTGTGCCAGTCCTTAAAACTTCTTTCGTGCATATCCCATCACCTTGTGGACGTGGTTCACAGTACCCATTTCAGAGCATCGAAGCGGTGTTGTTCCAACACTTCTCTTTGAAATATGTTCAGGAAGTCATCCACTCATTGAACCTATCATACACAGGCAAATCTCTTCCCTCTGTTGTTATGTAGCACAATGATCTCGTCATCATGATATAGTTGAGCATGGGTACCTCATGTAACTGGTTCCGCCATCATTATGTCTCCTCATCAATATCTGATGTGCAGGAGCTTTCATGATCCGTGAGATTTGAGCATCTGCGGTTGGATTTATCCAGTATTGTTCCCATGCAATTATCTTGTAGATGGAGTCCAGATCGTCATCACTATCGTAGTCACGCATTGGCTCCATGTACGTGATCCTTCTGCAGGGTCTAAAGGTACCACTACGTGCAAAGACTTTTTCTCAAAAATCATCCTACGCTTCCTCATATTTATCAATCCATTCATGTCAGTAGCCCAATCTGTTACCAATAGCATGGGATAAGGACTGTTGTCATCAACAATCTCTATCCCTTCAAAATCTGCTAGCGGGCTTGTTCCTTCGATATCTACTGTGAATCCCTGCAATCTCCCCATAAGTAGGATCTTTTGTTTGTTTTCCATTCACAGTTGGATAGGAGACCATTGTAGTGCAGGATTGTCCATGCGCTCCCATGTCTACTTTGGCAGGACATTCACATCCGATCCTAGATCCAGAATCACTTGGTCCATCTCATATTCCCCAATCTACACGATCAATCTCATCTCCCTCTCTATTCACGTCATGTGCTTCTTGAGCTTCTGGACTATGCATAGTTCCCTTGGCATGATCCCAACACATCTAGTTATGAGTTCTTGCAACCCCTATATAGCCTTACTATCGTGTAATAGCTTCATGCTTGTCTCCAAGAATGTAGTGAGCATCAATGGGTACATTTCCAGCTCTAGTCTATCTTTACTTCCTGAAGTGGAGGCATCAACTAATCTCCTCTTAGATTCTATGAAAGACTCCTTAGCATGCTCCAAATCAAATTCTGCTTCCTTCATTGGAGCCTTGTGAACCCAAGCACATTCTTTAGGCTACTTTCCTTTGTCATCCCTTATCGTAACTCCACTCCAGAGCACGATATTTACATTAGGTTCTTCCTTGTGTAGCTCAGACCTCATCATTTGCAAGTTCTGAGTCGGGGGCGATTGGAGTGCTCCTTTATCACGCAACCTCGATATCAGTGTGGGACAATCCTCCATCTCATGATCAAACAATGTACAATACAAGCATGATGGTCATGTTTGATTCATACAATTACGGGCATAATGCTCTGGCCCTCTATAATTGTAACATATCAGCTATCTGTGACCTCTTCCTGGTCCCCCTCCACCTTGGCCTCGTTCACGCCCCTGAAATCCAGTGCGCACCATTCCTACGTTTTAACTGAGGGGCTGTTTTTTGGCCTAAACACTGTAGGTAGGAGTTCGATCCATCATCAGCTCATAACTTCTACAAGTGCACTCATCATGTCCCAATGACCTGCAGGAATTACATAACAACTACTATGAATTTTGTGTATACTTCTACAATAGATGGCAGTTATCTATAGCATTCTTTCCTCTTATCTAACAAATCGTGCACCATAGTGTAGGCGTTGTGCTCAGTCCTGCTTGTGCCTCCGGTCTTAATGGAATTAGCCCTCCTCACACAAGGTAATTCACGAATATCGAGCAGTGGTCCTTGTCATGCCCTTGGCCCTTACATTTTATGCACCATACCTCATCGTGCATCTCTCGGTGGATTGTCCTATCTTGTTTCAAACTCTAGATCTCAAAGCATAAGTTTTTCAAATGTGTGTGAATCTGTTGAAATCCTAGGTTGGGATCTTATATCGAGGTCTCGTGCAATCTCATTGCGACCTCCAAGGCCTCGGCCTGAGTGCTTATCCTCTATTGTGACAGTGTGTTCTATAGATGTCGCATTAATGATGCTACAAACCATTCACAATGTTTCCCATCTATTAACATCATGTTCGCTTCACAAATTGTGCACTTCAGTCTTTGATCCAACTGCCACGGGGTCTCACCTGGTAGCATTGTGATTTCCTTGAACCTAATGATCGAATGTGCCTCTGACTTTGGCCTGCTAGATTCTTTGTTTAATGTAGCTTCGATATCCATGATCCCCACATTCGCATTGTCATTGGAATGCTTAATCTACCAGGTCAGTGCACAATCCTGCAGAATGCTGACTAACATTTCCTTCTTTATATTTTCATCCGTGATTCCTAGTGCTTCCCATACAAGTTTTATCAACAACCAAAACTAGTTTGGATCTTCATTCCCTACTCCCTTGAACATTAGTAGCTTTATCTTGCTTTCCATACTGCTTCGCAGTGGTGGCATAGGTTGTATCGGTGAAGACGGGGGTGAAGATGGTGAAATTAGCAGAGGTGTGGGTGGGGGTGGTATGTGCGAAATTCTCTGCCTTATCAAATTGATTGCACTTCTTGGTGAGACCTTCATGAGCTCTTCTTCACTCCCTCGTGGAGGTGAAATCAAGGGTCTAGCTTCTAGTTCTGTGCCACCTTCATTTCTATAGAGTCTCCCACTTCGCGTAGCCCCAAACATCAATTTATTCGAATAACTCGCTTTTCACACAGTAGCATTTTAATCCAAGCGTTTAAATATTTAACGTACATACCTCACGGTTCTTTTAGGAAGCATCATTCTACCTCGCTATAATTGACTGAAGTATCTACCACAAATTTGGTGATGAATCCTCCTATGATTTGATCAAGCCAATGATTGATAATGCGTGTGATCTTATCTTACGATACTTCTAGTATGTGCACCAATACTAGAGTCCAAAGAATAGGTCTGTTGATTTTACACCTTCCTTGGTTATTTGCTAGCTTTGCTATCCACTCGTATAACTCAATGGGGAAGGATGCAAAGAAAATTTTGTGGATATCTATATATAAGTAGTAGTCTAACCACTCTTTCTTTGATAGTCACAGACTCCTATTTTCCTGCGCTGTGAATTCATGAATCTTCCTATCCAACCAATCTTCAATTCCTTTATTTGTTGGATTCCAGTGATATGACATCAGACATCTCTATTCAGATCCCAGTCCCAGCAAAGAAACCATTTGTTGGCTTATTGGGGCCTGACCCAAGTTAGGAGTTAATTAGCCAAACAAATCCTTATACTACTGGCCCTTTCAGCAACAGTCCACAGAGTGCAGAATGAGGTCTCACCCGAAGTAGTATGGGAGGGTTCTAGAACCAGGTTTCCGTACCCTTGAGATGTCTGAGAGGTTTAACTGGTCCCATTGTTTGTCCCTGTGCACAGGTCACTTCCTGCACTTCCCTGTTTCTCATGCCCCAATACATTTCCTTCGCGCAGCCCTAACAAAGGGTTGTGGAGCTTCCGCACTTCTAGAGCCGCACCCTACACTATTACCCAAGATCATGCTTATCTTCCTATACCAGTTAATTAACTTCGTGTACTTGGATGTCTTATGTTATAATTATTTATACAAAACATTCATATAAGTTCCCACAACAAATAAACAGTATACTTGTAAATTATACCTAATCATATATTAAAACATCAAATGATTCACATAACTATGGTAAACTTCTCTTTACTGATTCTCTCAATAGTTATAGACTCGACCAACCCTACGCACTCAGCTGCAGGGGTTCGCACACTTAGCTGCGGTCTACTAAGCCTCTGTGCACTTAGTTGCAGAGCCTTCTCCTACTCTATGACCCAAAGACACACTTTACACTTCGACTCAATCACTTATACTTCTCATGCTCTTATGCCCCTCTCTACACTTAGAGGCTCACTTTATCTGTACAATCCCATTGTCCGTCGACCATGGGTAAGTCTACTAAGCCAACATTACATTAGAAAATGAGAGCATACAATCCTGTGACTCTATCATAATTTCGCGCTCCGCGCCCACAATTCACGGTGCTTTTACAAAAGGATTTGGTCAAAAATTGGGCTCTAAGCCCCAAAACATGCCTTGGGGGGATTCCATGCCCAACAATAATTCAAAATGATTCAACATAAAAAGTTTGATTTCCCTTGCAAACTTTGGAGTTGGTGAAAATTTGAAGGAGGAGAAAGATTCATAATTGCCTCTATTGTAGTGGGGTCAACACGAATGCCTTCTTTAGATATGAAAAATACCAGTAATTTACTATATTTTACACAAAAAAATTCATGGATTTAAATGTATATTGTAGTGTTGACATATGATAAATATTACTCATACATGTGCTGGATGATCTTCACATTTCAATCAATGGGATTGTAGATCATCTACGTACGACTTTACAATATGCTTAATGTCATGAAAGGCTTAAGACATAGCCTGTTGAAAGTTGGCACCAACATTCTTAAATCCAAATGGAATTTTTCGATAAGAGAAAGTTCCCCATTCACAAATGAATGTGATTCTATGTTGATCCACTAGGAGTATGTTAATTTTATTATACCTAAAAAATTCTTCCATAAACGAAAATATTTCATTACCAGCACAATCGTCAATTATTTGAGCAATATTGGGCATATGATAGTTATATTTAGGACAATATTTTTTAATGTTTATGTAATCAAAACATACTCTAATTTCCCCTTACTTCTTGTTAACATGAATGATGTTAGAACCTAATGAGTCAAAGGAACAAAATAGATAGATCCCTCTTTTAGAAGTTTTTCAACTTCAAATTTGATGGCGAAAGCTTTCCTAGGATGCACTAGATATAATCTTTGTCTAATAGGCTTAGCATCCAACTAAGTCTTAATTTCATGAACTACAATACTTGGGCCGAGTCTTGGCATTTCCTCATAAGACTAGGAAAAGACGTTGCAAAATTCTTGCAATAGTGCCTTGTAGGTCTGAATTTCATCAAGTCAACATGAGGCACCTATGTGAACGTTTTCTTTAATTTCAGGTTTCACTAAGATATTAACTGGTATATTCGTAGATATATTCTCTAATTTTTTTTTATATATTCTGATTCAAAAATCGATATAGGGAAATCACGGTCATCTAGAATCTTAGATGAAAACATTGTGGAAAATTCGTTCTCAATCTTTTCAAATCTTAGAATAAAAGAGGAATGATGTTCACAATCGTGTCAAGGCATTTCATTTAAATTCATGATCCATGATGCTTTCATCTGTTTAAAACAATTTATCGAAAGGATTAGGAAATGAGATTGGTTCCAACCAAGAGGATTAATAATATTCGTCAATGTTCATATTTAGTCGATCATTATCAATGGAGAGTGTTTCCAAAAATGATTGAAGAACCTGATAAGCTAATCCCAATGGGCTTAGAGGAATTTTGTCACCATATGTAGTCTGTTAGTGTCAGTGTTTCCAGCCTTCCTCCAGTGATCAAATATGCTCTTACAAAGTGGTCTCAGAGTGTCAAGGTCAAATTTTGTCATTTCAGTGAGTCTTCGAGCAAAATTTGGTCATTAGGCATTAGGTTTAGGGTTTGCTTTAACCCCTTCTAAAGTTTCCCAAATGCCAATCTATGTCACTATTCAGCTGAGTCTATCATTATTCACAGGGTTTTCATTATCATGTCAGTGTCTAATGAGTCATTTTACATCTTGTTCATGCTTCAGTTATGCCTTGGCAAGTTCATTTCCCTCTCCTAGGGTTTTGAAGCCAATTTCTCTTGGACGGTCAAATCATCAACAAAACTTGTATCCAGATGTTCATACTCCCTCCCCTATCCTTAAAGTACCTTATCAAACACTTCCCATCCCTTAGATCCGCCAAATTCCTCATTTTTCCACAAACCCTAGTTTCTAGCTACAACCTGGCAATTTTCTACGTTGGGCCTGTGTTTTTCCCTTTTTGACCCCTTCCCTTCACTCAATCTCTGATATTCTGCTTTTCCCTGCTTCCTAACATCCCTCGCCACTCCCAAAAATTTCCCCAAAAATTTAGAAGCCCCCTATCCCCTTCATATCGCTCCATTTCAACAAAATTCCTTGTTTCACACATCGAGACAAGTCGCACTCAAATGATGTTCCAGAGCAATAAAAGATGAATTTGGGAAAACTGAGAGAGGTTTTTGTCCACAACATGCCAAAGACAAAAAGAATCCTTCACGTTTTTCACAGGTGTCATGGTTTGATAGAAATGTCAAATAATATCGTTGCCTCAGGAGAATCAAGGGCACCTCTGAAGTGACCTTGGGAAAATCAAGTTTTCTCCTACTTTGGTTGGACAAATGATTTTATTGATGGGTAAAATGATACCTAGACACAAGGATCTTTGTAATGAGCTATCATGAGCTCAATTTAGGATTGAGGAAGGAATTCAAAAGTTGATTGCAACAACACTCTTCCTTGACACAACCTCATTTGGCACTTTTTAACCATTCTTGGGATATTTGACTTTTGACAATGAAAATGAATTCAAAATTGAACAATTCTAGTTGGGTTCGAAAGTAGACTCAAAAAACTTTGCAACGAGCTATCCTGCACCTGATTTCGACAGGGGGAAGACCTCCAAAGGCCTCTTGAAAAAGGGCACGACCCGTTAGGGCACCTCCAGCAATGTAAAAATTACATAGGCGCGACCCGTCAGAGGCATGCGACCCGCTGGGAATTCCTCCACCAAATTTCGCTAGTAAGCTGCCAAACAACCCCGAATTGCTTCAAGGTTGCAAGTAGGCCTCTCATCATGGAAATACATTGTTTTCCAAAGTGTGAAAAGCATGTGAATGTGGTTTAAAGCCAATCATTTTGAACTAATGAATCCAATGCATATTTGCTCAAAACTGTCAAAGTGTTGGTTGAACTAGGGTTTTTCTTGTTGTTTTCAAGGTTATCCTTTATACCCCCACTTTTTCCCTACATCCTATTTCCACCTTTCTCATCATTTTATTCATTCTCCCTACCAAAAAATATCAAAATCCCTAAACCCTACCCCTATCCCTAAAAATTAAGAAACTAAACCTAAACCCTACCTCTCATAAAGCCTTTGCAAATCATATATATGTGATGGGGTATATATCATGATTCCTTCCCTTAAATCCCTATTTCATATGTTTTTCCCAATTTCCCTTCAAATTATCCCTTCCCTAACATTTCCCTTGTGCTATTTGTCCCCTTAAAATAGCATCTCAAACAGTTGAAACATCATTCAAACAGTCAAAACAGCAGGGTATCCCATGGGAGGATTTTATCTTTTGAGAGGCTATGCTTATCCGGCTCAATGCTCATTTAGAGAGGCTGTTGGCTGAGGCCAACCAAGATAAGAAATTGTTGAGAAACATGAAGAACCATTATTGGGCGAGAATGCACGTGTGCAAGGCAAAAATGAAGATGTTCCAAAGGCGGCTTGTGCAAGGCAAAAATGAAGATGTTCCAAAGGCAGTTGACCAAGGCACAAAAACGGAGAAAGAGGCCCGATCCCCTCCATATCTTGGTTGAGGCTTCACTCAAGGACCAAGGCACTAAATAGCCTAGCCACAGCACAAATCCCAAGAAATTTTGAGCATTTTGGGTAAATTTTGGTTTTTTCACGCAATTTACAGGTTTTCTCCATTAACGGGTCTCACCCCTGGTGAGACCCTTCGTCCCGGCAACTCCATTTTGCAAAAAATCAGAATTTCCAGATTTGTCATGGAACGTTACACTTGCTCAACCATTACTAAGAAATTTCACCAAGTTTTGGGCCTCCAGAAAGTAAAAAAAAAAAGCAAAAAATGACTTTCTGCCACATTTTTGACACACAGAAAGAAGTCTTGGGAGATTGTAATTTTGGAGGGGCAAATGGCCACCAAATTCAGAAATTCCACTTGGGTTGGAAATTAGACGTCTCAACCTTTCCAACAAGCCCATGTTTGCCTCATTTTGACACTTGGAAGTACCTCAACATCAGCTCCAAAGTAGCGCGACCCGTTCAGGAAGAGGGCGTGACCCGTTGGGGAGTTTTCACAGGAATTCGCCCAGCTTTCACCAGTTTTGAATTGAGATGGGATTTTTCACCCTCTTTGATGTAATTAATGTATTTTCATGTTGACATGAGACTTATTTACCTATTCTAGAAGATTCATTCATGAAATAGCAATCATTTAATGAATGAATTGGTTTCCTAGTTTATAGAGGCAAGTTGTTTTGACTGCCTACTTTTTAGTGCTAAGTTTAGAAGTGGTTGAAACAGCCCCTAGGATAGTGAGCTCGAACCATGGAGGCAAGGAAAGAGGTTAGATTATCTATATTATGTATTTTCTTTCTCATTTTCATGGTTGGACTCTTGAGGGAGAAGCTATCATTGTATTATTTCACTATATCTTTGCAATTTTTGGCTAAGGAAGACCAGGGTTTTGCAGTCCTTTTTGGGATTCTTGTGGTTACATGTGGTGATGGTGTGTTTCTCTATGTACCTATAAGTGTGTTATGTGAATCATTTCCTTTCTTTTCCTTCTGCACATTAAGAAAACGAAGTGTTAAAGTAAGAATTCATGACTGTCATGGTCTGCTTTTAAGTTTGTTTAATTTCAATGTTTTCTACTGTTTAAGGAGAATTCAAAGTTATTGTTTGCTCTCCTTAACTCCTCATCTGTCATTCCTAATCATCCACCTCAATCAAAGGCATAAATACTGTCTCCTACATCGCCCCAAAGAACCCCCTGCAGAAACTGTGTCCAATCCCCGCACCCAAAATTTCCATCCCCTCAATTTGCCACCAAAAACCCTAAAAACCCCAAATCAACCCTTTTGATGAGTTTACTAACCTAAAATCAGTGTTACCCTATTGGTCATCTCATCCATTGAATATTTTACTGAGATTGACCAGAGAGAGCCTTCTCCTGCCCCGTAGGGCTAGCTACGAGGCTAAATGGTTTGATGTTGCCTTGAAGTTTACCTTTTTCAGCTTGAGGTGAAATTTCAAGTGCTAACATACTGGCGACCATACTGGGGAAGAACAAACTTGTTTTTGGATTGATGTGTTTGTTTCATAAGTCTTAGACGAAGTCTGAAGATTATGCCAGGTATCCTTCGAAACGCTTTTGCTTTGCATAAGCGCAAGTAGATAAATGGTGCTTCAGTCAATCTCCGTGAGCCTATGAATACAACACTTCATTTGCATTTTACCCCAGTACATGTATCAAGTTCAGATCTGATTGTTGATAGTGGACAACGATCAGACACTGACAAGGCTGAAATCATTCACTGGCAACTCCTTTCACTGATGAATCCAGCTATCAATGCTTCATGGTGACTTCACTGCAGAGAGATCAGTAGCTGTGAGATTTTCAAGATGGACCGAATCATAAGAAGATATGCTCCCTTGAGCTGAGATCACATCCCCGGTTTTCCAAATAAAATTCCAAAGCTAGATTGGTCAAGGAATTTGCCTACATTTAATGATGATGGTAAGAAGGATGCTGCTTTACATCTAGTTAGATTTCATATGCTCATTCGCAAGTTGAAGTGTATTTCCTGAAGATTGCTTTAATGAAGATATTCTTGGCCACCTGGAAGGTGCAGCCCAATCTTGGTATGAAAGTTTGCCGCCTGCTTGTATTTACTTTTTAAAGGATTTTCATGCCTTGTTCATTGAAAGATATAAGGACTCTTATCCATCATTAAATTTGGTTCATGACTGCTACAAGCATGCTTATAGTTTTATTGAAAACCTTGAGAAATATTATGAAGATGATAATTTTATGGATATTGAGATCATGGAGGCTCTGTACGAGAATCCATTTCAGCAAAATCAAGAGAACCTAAAGGATTCCCATAGAGACGATCATGAAAATTTGCAGCAGGACCAAGATCTTAGTACAGTGGAAAATGAAACAATTTCGCATCTTGACAGTCAACAGGAATTGCATGAAATGGGTCAGCAGTATGAGGAAAATCTGTATACTCCTTCACTTGAAATCAATGAAGACAATCACTGCTTGAACAAAAGAAAACAAAAGGTATTATCTCCTCTATCTGAAGATGAGATAGATCTACTTTTGAGAGGTCTTGTTCCAGCTCAAGTTAACGTAGAAAGCAGTGTGCACATGGTCAAGAAGATGCTGGTGGACCTTCTTCCTCTTCTGAAAAGGAGGGTTTTGTTGTTGAGACCATAGACAAAGCTTTTGATCCAAATGTTCTCATGTCATCACAACAGAGCCTGCATGAGGAGGTAATTCAGTCAGTTCATGAAAAGCAAGATGACATCTTCATTCAAGTAAGTGAAACAGTTCCTTTGGATGAATTTATGGTAGATGATAGAAATATCATTTTTGCACTTCAAGAATTAGCTGAAGTTTCTTTCCTTATGATTGAAGAATGTAACAAGGAACTTGATAATTTGGTTATGATACCATATGAAGATGACCTACCATATTGTCAGACTACAGAAGATCATAGCATACAAGATTACCTTTCAGATTCTTCATATGTTTCATGTGCTGAAATGCTTTTCCAAGAGGAGATCTGCTCATCTACTTGTTCAGAATTTTTGGAAGCCCATGAGCATACTTTTACCGAAGCACATGATGAAGGCAGATCAGAGTTTCAAACAAAGAATACCTTGTTCTTTCAGCAGGAAGTGGCAGTGGCAAATCTTCATGTTTTTCATGATCCTCTAGCAAGTTTGTTGCAGCCAGCAGTGATAGTGTTTATTGCAGTGTTCAGTGATGAACGAGATCATGGTCAGCTATATTTTTGGATGCCCAGGGATAGGTTTGTATTGTTGACTAGAAGATCTAATCAGGAGAATCAATCAAGAAGGCATCTGCTTGATTGGTTGCATCGGCATTTTGATATAGTTTGATGGTATATTGTCTTGTAAGAAACACAGGTGGTTGTCATCATGATTTCAAATCTTGATGGACTGCTGCCCTTCATAAGCTTTGTAAGTCTTGTTTTAAGTCAAGTCATGAGTCATTTGTGTTTGGTATG
>APFE031484383.1:0-10472 GCA_000404065.3 Pinus taeda | reverse complement strand
CTAATGAGTCATTTTACATCTTGTTCATGCTTCAGTTGTGCCTTGGCAAGTTCATTTCCCTCTCCTAGGGTTTTGAAGCCAATTTCTCTTGGACGGTCAAATCATCAGAAAAACTTGTATCCTGATTTTCATACACCTTCCCATATCCTTAAAGTACCTTATAAAACACTTCCCATCCCTTAGATCCACCAAATTCCTCATTTTTCCACAAACCCTAGTTTCTAGCTACAACCTGGCAATTTTCTAGGTTGGGCCCGTGTTCTGCCCTTTTCGACCACTTCCCCTCACTCAATCTATAATATTCCACTTTCCCCTACTTTCTAACATCCATCCCCACTCCCAAAAATTTCCCCAAGAATTTAGAAGCCCCCTATCCCTTCATTTCGCTCCATTTCGACAAAATTCCTTGTTTCACACATCGGGACAAGTCGCACTCAAATGATGTTCCAGAGCAATAAAAGATGAATTTGGGAAAATTGAGAGAGGTTTTTGTCCAAAAAATTTCAAAGAAGAAAATCCTCCTTCACATTTTGCACAGGTGTCATGTTTTGAGAGAAATGTCAAAGGATACCGTTGCCTCAGGAGAATCAAGGGCACCTCTAAAGTGACCTTGGGAAAATCAAGTTTTCTCCTAGCTTGGTTGGACAAATGATTTGCTTGATGGGTAAAATGATAACTAGACACAAGGAGCTTTGCAATGAGCTATCATGAGCTCAATTTTGGATTGAGGAAGGAATTCAAAAGTTGACTGCAACAACACTCTTCCTTGAGACAGCCTCATTTGGCACTTTTTAACTAGTCTTGGGATATTTGACTTTTGACAGTGAAAATGAACTCTAAATTGAAAAATTATAGTTGGGTTCAAAATTAGACTCAAAAACCTTTCCAACGAGCTATCCTACACCTGATTCTGAGAGGGGGAAGACCTCCAAAGGCCTCTTGAAAAAGGGCGCGACCTGTCAGGGCACCTCCAGCAGTGTAAAAATTACACAGGCACAACCCGTCAGAGGCGCGCGACCCGTTGGGAATTCCTCCACAAAATTTCACCAGTAAGCTACCAAACAACCCCGGATTGCTTCAAGATTGCAAGTAGGCCTCTCCTCATGAAAATACATTGTTTTCCAAAGTGTGAAAAGCATGTGGATGTGGTTTAAAGCCAATCATTTTGAACTAATGAATCCAATGCATATTTGCTCAAAAATGTCAAAGTGTTGGTTGAACTAGGGTTTTTCTTGTTGTTTTCAAGGTTATCCTTTATACCCCCACTTTTTCCCTACATCCTATTTCCACATCCCTCATCATTTTATTCATTCTCCCTACCAAAAAATATCAAAAGCCCTAAACCCTACCCCTATCCCTAAAAATCAAGAAACTAAACCTAAACCCTACCTCTCATAAAGCCTTTGCAAATCATATACATGTGATGGGGTATATATCATGATTCCTTCCCTTAACTCCCTATTTCATATGTTTTTCCCAAATTCCCTTCAAATTCTCCCTTCCCTAACATTTCCCTTGTGCTATTTGTCCCCTTGAAATAGCATCTCAAACAGATGAAACAACATTCAAACAGTCAAAATAGCAGGGTATCCCATGGGAGGATTTTATCTCTTGAGAGGCTATGCTTATCCGGCTCAATGCTCATTTAGAGAGGCTGTTGGCTAAGGCCAACAAAGATAAGAAATTGCTGAGAAACATGAAGAACCATTATTGGGTGAGAATGCACGTGTGCAAAGCAAAAATGAAGATGTTCCAAAGGCAGCGTGTGCAAGGCAAAAATGAAGATGTTTCAAAGGCGGTTGGCCAAGGCACAAAAACGGAGAGAGAGGCCCGATCCATTCCATATCTTGGCGGAGGCTTCACTCAATGACCAAGGCACTAAATTTCCTAGCCACAGCACAAATCCCAAGAAATTTTGAGCATTTTGGGTAAATTTTGGTTTTTTCAGGCAATTTACAGGTTTTCTTCATTAACGGGTCTCACCCCCGGTGAGACCCTTCATCCCGACAACTCCATTTTGCAAAAACTTAGCATTTCCAGATTTTTCATGGAAATTTACACTTGCTCAGCCATTACTAAGAAATTTCACCAAGTTTTGGGCCTCCAGAAAGTCAAAAAACAAGCAAAAAATGACTTTCTGCCACATTTTTCACACACAGAAAGTGGTCTTGGGAGATTGTAACTTTGGAGGAGAAAATGGCCACAAAATTCAGAAATTCTACTTGGGTTGGAAGGTAGACATCTAGACCTTTCCAACAAGCCCACTTTTTCCTCATTTGGACACCTGGAAGTACCTCAAAATGAGCTCCAAAGTAGTGCGATCCGTTCAGGAAGAGGGCGTGACCCGTTGGGCAGTTTTCACAGGAATTCATCTACAGCTCATGAATTCACCTAGCTTTGACCAGTTTTGAATTGAGATGGGATTTTTCACCCTCTTTGACGTAATTAATGTATTTTAATGTTTACATGACACTTATTTACCTATTCTAGAAGATTCATTCATGAAATAGCAAACATTTAATGAATGAATTGGTTTCCTAGTTTATAGAGGCAAGTTGTTTTGACTGCCTAGTTTTTAGTGCTAAGTTTAGAAGTGGTTGAAACAGCTCCTAGGATAGTGAGATCGACCCATGGAGGCAGGGAAAGAGGTTAGATGATCTATATTATGTAATTTCTTGCTCATTTTCATGATTGGACTCTTGAGGGAGAAGCTATCATTGTATTATTTCACTATATCTTTGCAATTTTTGGCTAAGGAAGACCAGGGTTTTGCAGTCCTTTGTGGGATTCTTGTGGTTACATGTGGTGATGGTGTGTTTCTTTATGTACCTTTAAGTGTGTTATGTGAATCATTTCCTTTCTTTTCCTTCTACACATTAAGCAAACGAAGTGTTAAAGTAAGAATTCATGATTGTCATGCTCTGCTTTTAAGTTAGTTTAATTTCAATGTTTTCTACTGTTTAAGGAGAATTCAAAGTTATTATTTGCTCTCATTAACTCCTCACCTGTCATTCCTAATCATCCACCTCAATCAAAGGCATCAATACTGTCTCCTACGTCGCCCCAAAGAACCCCCTGCAGAAACTGTGTTCAATCCCCGCACCCAAAATTTCCATCCCCTCAATTTGCCACCAAAAACCCTAAAAACCCCGAATCAACCCTTTTGATCAGTTTACTAGCCTAAAATCAGTGTTACTCTATTGGTCATCTCATCCATTGAAGATTTTACTGAGATTGACCGGAGAGAGCCTTCTCCTGCCCCGTAGGGCTAGCTACGAGGCTAAATGTTTTGATGTTGCCTTGAAGTTTACCTTTTTCAGCCTGAGGTGAAATTTCAAGTGCTAACATAGTCAAATCAAATTCTGAAGGCACAATACCAGGATCATATGATTTAGAAGTTTTTGATGTGATCCTATTGATCTAGGCAACATTAGAAGAAATGTTGGGTGGAGGGAGTGCTAAAGTTCCCACCAATGATGAATCCTTAAGCAAACCGATGCCAATATCTTCATAAGGAGTAATTGTTTTCCCCACAAATGGAACACTACCAGTAGAGTTAGGGTCATAAGTATAATAATACAACTAGTCTACCTTCACTATCCTTCCTTCATGAGCAAATAATGTCATTCAAAAAAGTGATGAGGCCACTACACACATTGCATAAGTCCAACTTCAACCCAAGAAAATATTGTAATCAAGTTGGGAATCAACAAATTCTACCTGAACTAAAATTGTTTTACCTTCTAATTGTACTAGGAGGTCATTCAATATAACTTCAATTCAAAATCCTATGTTGTGAAAGGCTTGAAGAGTTTTAGGTTATTGATTGATAGTTGGAGAACCCAAATGTTTCCAACAAGCAATAGAAATAATACATGTAGAGGCTCCCTCATCAATTACTATATGAAAGACTCTTTTGGTTTTAACAAAAAAAGTTAATTGAAATGTCAGTTGATGCAGGAATCTAGGTATATGACTTTCTAGATCAAAGAATATGAGATTAGAGTCATGTGGATAAATTTCTACAATTATTGAAAATAGTAATTTCCTTTGTGCTAGACATGTTTGCAACACTTCAAGAGCCAACATTGCCGAAGGACACTGAGCTAGGTCTTCAACAATGTTGTAATTCTAAGCCGCTCTGGGATGTGGATTAAAATATGACTTTCAAATAACACCTTTAGGAGGTAGATGGATTACCATTTGAGGATTTGACTTCTCGGTCTATAAAGGTTAAAATGGAGGTGGAACTGATATAGAAGATTGACTAGACTGACTAGCATCATTTCCATTTACAGGAGCTTTAGATCCATAATATTTAGATCTAGTTACTACCCAAACTTGTGAAGACATCATCATGATATCTGGCGATCGAAATGAAGGGGATGGATTATGAGAAATAATTTTACTGTCTTGAGGGGGGAAAGGATATTTCAAAATAATAGGTGTGGAATAACCTTTGATTAATTAAGTGACCTCTACATGATGTGGACATTCCTTAGTATAATGATCTTCATTACAGATTGAAAAAGGATAACAAGGCTTATTTTTCTCTTTAGAAGGTTTAGTTTTTGTTGGTTTCTCCTTCTGAGAGGCATTTCGTTTTTCTTTTCCTTTGATTTTCTTCTTACTTCCATATCATTGAGTCTTACTAGTAGATGATTCTATTGTATTGATTTCAATAGTAATTCCAGGAAAAGTGTTTTCACTACATGAGTTTTGTGTGCCCAAAGTTTGAGTATTCTTAGAATTATTCTTAGATGATTTACCCTTTGACTATTGGCTGAAAAAACCAATTACACCATCAATAGTGTGAGATCGTATAAGAGTTAAAACTTGTTTGGTTAAATTATATGAGTGAGGTAAATTGGGAATCTTTTCATAGAAAGTGTCAAATTATGAATAGACAAGGTCTAAGTATTGGGCACGAGCTATAACTTTCTCTTCCATTACAACTCCCCCTTTAACAACATCTTCCATTATATCGAGAAGTAAATATTTAGTGAACCATTATGCTAATATTTGATGTGGAATATAACTTTGACTAAATGACATCTACGCCTCCATTCATGTATGTGATATGAAATGTAGGTAGAATCTGATTCTTTTAATGAAGTCAAAATTTTGATACCAGTATCATATCAAATGGGTAACTGAAAATGCATTAAAAATGTTGTTTCTAAGGAATTGAAATTGTGGAAAGGAGCACGTGGTAACTGAATGTACCATTTGCTGCCAAACTATATCACCCCTCTGTTGTATGTAACACCCTGTCGCTATCATGTCGAACCAAAGAGAGACTGAATTGTAACAAAAAATCTAAGGATGAGTGGTAAAAATGGGAGTAAATATGTTATTGCCAAATAAATAAAGATAATTTAAATGCTTGGAAAATGAGACACCAAGAGATGAGATTCTTGCCAAATGAAACCCCATTGGTGAATGGGAATGGTTAATTCTTTCGTGATAAGACTTCTAGATTGAATTCTAGATATGCTTAATGGAATGGGAGATAAATATCCATTAATTTGCTTAGATAGAAAAATATGCTAAGTCTAGAAAAACATTAAAGCCTCGTAGGAGAGAAAGGAGAGACTTTATGGGAAAAGCCTAGGCAAGTGGATAAAAACATCCACAAAAGTGTGATGTTGCTAAAGGAAACCACATCATAAAAGAGGGAATTAAATACCCATTGGAGAGATCAATAAGAGGCATTTGATCAATGGGAAATAAATCTCAGCACAGAGGTGAACAAGAGGAAGTTAGCTCTAGGTTGGGTGGTGGTGCTTGATTTTCCAAGTGACATTCTTTCAACTAATCTGGTTTGATTCAATTGCATAGGTTGTTTTATATGTTGGCTCCTTACTCTTTATGTTGTTGAATATTTAAGCATATGAATATAACTGCATGTGATATCCTTGTTCATTAGATTATTGAATACTTATGCATGTGACAACTAGCAAATATAAATTTAATCGAAGTTAAATTTAGTGATTGGAGTAGAGTAGGTGGTTGGTATTATTGTATCAAGGAGGTATGTGAAAAATGGTATCAGAGAAAAAGTTCAAATATTGAGGCCTATGGGCCAACCCACATATGTAATATATCAATGAGTTGTAGGTCCTAAGCAAATAAGAAGATTCACTGAAGGGTCCGGTCATAAAATTTCTACAAGAAAAATATTCCAATGAGTTCTAGAATAGTGCCCTAAGGCATTATAATCCATAAAGGTTGAAACTAGATATAAAAATGATTTACTGGAGGAGGACATTCAAACCAAAGGTAATTCTGAACTAAGGTTCTTTGATTTATGGATTTTGAAATAGTTAAAGTTTGATATTTTAATGTGAAGAGTGAAATCTCCTACATTGATTGACAATCATGTAACTATTCATGTTGCACAAAGGGATCACTTAAACATATTAGTCTGAAACCCTAATTCATATCACTCGATATTGAAGAAATAAGGGTATAATTAGTTTCGAAGTTTACATGCCTATACTAAGTTTTTTCAAGAAAATATTTATATATATTCGGATGATTTTTTTTTCTTATAATTGTTAATAATTTTGTAGTTTGTAAAGAATGCATGGTGATAAAATAGATTGTGGATTTATTTTCTATAGATGCAAGTAAGTATTACATCTCTGCTTCGATGATCTAATTATCTATTTAGATAATATCAGTAATGAAATATGTTTCAATTGTGAAGTGTGTATAAAGAAAGAAACATGTAAGAGCCGAGGTATGGGTTACCTATCATTTATCTCAAATTAGAATGGCCACATATACATATAATCTTAAAAGTGTTTTCACTTTAAGTACCCAGTATTAAAGCTTTTTTATATCTCTCTAAAGAGTTTGAAAATGTCGGCGAAGAAGAGAAACAGTGACAGATAAGGAAGTATAACTGTGCATGAATATTTTTTATTTATCACAAACATGATCTTTATGGGTTATCAATACAATTTTATAGCCATGATATGGACATAATTATCCATTTCTTTAATTTAAAGGAAATACAAGGTATTATATATATAGGGATATAACCTATAAAGTTATATAAGTTATTATTTTGATATTGCATGAATATTTTTTATTTATCACAAACATGATCTTTATGGGTTATCAATACAATTTTATAGCCATGATATGGACATAATTATCCATTTCTTTAATTTAAAGGAAATACAAGGTATTATTTATATAGGGATATAACCTATAAAGTTATATAAGTTATTATTTTGATATGACAATAACTTGTGTGATGAAAACAAATCGAGTGTAGACCCAAATCAAAATCATAAGAAAACAAAATGAGTAGTGCCCAAAGGATTATGACAATGTCACTATGGTTAATAATCACCTTAAATAATGTCTAAAGAATTTATACAAATACCATACTTGCAAATATTATTGAAGTAAGGCGATTCCTCATAACATTCCATGGATGTCTACCTTATATTACGAATGGCTAGGTAATTCAAGATTCAGCAATCTTGAAATATTATGTTTGTAGTATATATTATGTTGATAATATACATAGGATGAGTGAAGTCGTTATCTGGGGAGATTACAACCAAATATTCATTGGTTGAATATATGTCTAATTAAAAAAATAAACCATTACGGTTCTCTTAGCCATGTATATGACATGAGTTGTGGGAATTCTGCTATGCAGAGTGGGACAAGTTTCTAGCTTCATGCAATATGTTTTGAAATTTAACAACGAATTGACAAAATTCAACTTAAAATTCATTTTCCTCTATGGCGATTGATACTCTCGCAATGGTATATTGACTCATAGTGGTGCCAATCAACACCAGCTCGCATAGTGGGAGGTCGTCACACTCCAGAGTGACATCCAAGGCAATGGTATTACCAACCCATTGTTCTATTTGATAGATATTTCCACCTTCTTCTGGAATTGAGTTACTGCTTCAGGAGCTTAAAGCACAACAACACCTTCCCAATTAGATTAGCGAAGAAAATCCCATTAAGGATTGTTGTTTTCCATTTCGATCTGCAATGTAATTTTTTTTTCTTGCCTTATCCACTGATCTGGAGGTGTTCATGTGTGATTATTGATTGATTTGTGCATTTATACAAATAATGAGCATAGCATTTTGGAAACAGCTAAATTGCTATGAAATATTCTACCCCATTAAAGCATTCAATTCTTCACGTCCATAAAAGCATTCAGTGGATAATGTTTATCCTTGATCTCATGGCATAAATGCATTCATTTTAGATAATGGTTATCCATCTTTTTTTCCATTTGATAATGTATTGTTAGCTTTATCTTTATGCTACAATTTGGAACCCGAAGGCTACATGTAATGGGGATCGGTAAGATCAATTTAAATATATCCTATATCGATTATGTTATTCGATATGAGTTATAGAGATCAGGTTTTATCCTCTTTTGTAAGGGATCCATGTCGAGTATCTATTCAATTAAACAACCCATTAGAATTCTGCTGCAGATGAGTTCATTCCACTAGGAATAGAGATGGACTTTTTTCGCTGAGTTATGTGTACTGATACTGGATAGGTCCAGAATAATTTAGGTGGAGGAAGTTGTGATCAAGAACCTAATGGTTGTCTAAACCCACACCTCTATGGAAAATAAATAAAATTGAACATTCTTGATATAGAGGTGTTCGATAATGAAGCTAAGAGGGACGAGGTATGATGAGCAATCCTCCATGGGTGTGTCGCCTTCGGTGTCGAATTGCATGGTTGGATTTCGATGATATTCCATAAAAGGTAATAAGGACGTGGATCCTTGGCCTCAAGACTAAAATTAGATACTAATAAGAGTTCCTCATGGGCAGTTACACCAGTGAAGACCGATGAAACTAAATAGTGCATACAAACGAGGGAAGCATAACTTAAAATCTAAACTAGTCAAATTAGTGTAGTAAGTCGACCGAGAAAGGTTGGACCGTCCTGTCACCCTACAAATAGAAAAATGTTTTTGGAAATGAGGTAACCTGAATGATCATAGCCACCATTTCCCCAGTAAGGTGATGGGAGCGGGGACACAAAAATGGTGTGAAAAACATGTTGACTGCGTTCTACAGGATGTATATGTTGAGATTTTGTTGTTTGAGTCAAATAGGCAAAAATCTCTGAAGGATGACAACAATAGGGAATCAGTTCCTAGATTAGCTCCAGGTTGTTGGGAGGGAGTTAATGCCTCCTATATTTGATGTGAGGGAGTTATGAAGTTGTTAGATTCTCTATTCTATTTAATAGGCAACCATTCGGATGGTTTGCTAAGGAGTTTGAGAGGATTTCTTGATGTAATCTCCAATTTATTTAATATATTCATGATGCCTATGTTTGGTGGACGTAGCCCAGATTGGTTGGGTGAACCACGTTAAATATTGTGTTTATGTGCTTGACTGCTGTGTTAATTCTTCTGTGTGTTTATTTATTGCTGAGCACCTGATCCAACAAATGGTATCAGAGCTTGTTGGAGGTGAGGTGCTGGAGAAGCTGACTGCGCTGTGCGTGACTGCTGGTGGTTTGCTGCTGTGCGGTGCTGCGCTGATACCTGGTGCGCCTGAATGGTATGTCTCAATGCGTAGATACCTGGAGCAAACTTCTGATACCTGGTATGTCTTAATGCATATTTTAATTGCGTGGTGGATTGTATCGATAGCTACCCGCTAGAAATTCCAGAATTCGATTCGCTGTTTTGGATTGTATCTTCACTGGTGGATTGTATCTTTGTTGTTATACACTATAGACTAGCGATACATCTTCATTGTAATCGTGTAATATTTGTGCTTTGCTTCCAAAGTATAAATGGTGGGTCGTCCTATATATTACGATTAAATGACAACTGTTCTGAGAATGTGAATTTTATCTCTGAAAATTGTCAAAGAGAGTTGGATAATGTGTGCTGGCGGACTGTCCTGAGGATTGCTGTGCGTGGGTGTGTTTTTTAACATAGCATGAAAATTGTTATGTCCACAAACCAGAACAGGGGTATGTAATAAATTAGCGGATGTGGTTGCATGATAAAGCTTTTGTTTCACAAATCAAATCAAAGAAGCCGTAATTTTTTTTAAAGAGGAGTGGAGTACGTAAGTTTTTAAAGCCATTAAACACAAAAGGGAGTCATAAGGATTATGTAACATGTTTTTTTTTTTTTTTTAATTAAAAGGCATGTATTCTTTGTGAGTGGAATTGTGTGAGAAGTAAGAAAACAAAAAGGAAACAGAGAACGCTAGCCATACTTCACATTTGTTTCAAAACTGAAGTGTATGTATTTTTTTTGTTGGAATTTGCACAAAGTATAAGGCAAGTTTTTTGTCTTAAGAAAAAGAAGTGCAAAGGGCAGATTATTTTTTTAAAAAGGCATAGGCAAGATTTTTGTTTTAAAGGCCAAGGCAGTTTTTTTTTTTGTTGTTCAAAAACAAAGACATAGGCAGAAATTTTCAAAGGCATAAGCAATTGTT
>APFE031484375.1:0-22266 GCA_000404065.3 Pinus taeda | reverse complement strand
CCTATGCCCGTATGCATACATTTTTTTATGATTTTGAGCCATCTTCAATTTGTCTTCAAGAATTCGTAAGATATCTTGGCTCTCCTGAATCCAATCTTTAGCCAAAGGGGCCCAATTATCCCCAAAGATTTGATCTGCTAATGTTGGGGCATCATATTTTTATAGAGCATTGAAGGGCGTCATACCAATGTACATGTGGAAAATGGTGTTGTAGCAATGTTCCCCATGATGGAACCACTTAAACCATGTCTTTTGTTGGCCAAATACATAATTTCAGAGATAGACCTCCAACCATTTGTTGACTATCTCGATTTGACTATCAGTCTATGGGTGATAACTAATGCTCGGTGTTAGCTCAGCCCTGAAAAGTATGAACATTTCCCACCAAATTCCACCCATAAACCTATCATATTTAACATTCATTATGGTCTTTTGTAACCCATGCAACCAGCCTCCCTGAAGAATATTTTGGCCACTTGGGATGTGGAATATTTATATGGTATGGGAAAGAAGTGTGTGAACTTCGTGCGTCGATCCATCATTACATATATGTAGTTTTTTCCCTATACCAGAGGTAGTCTAGTGATAAAGTCCCTGGAGATACTCTCCCACTTTTTCCTAGGGATAGGGAGTGGTTGTAGCAATCCCATCAAATGAGTATGTTCAGATTTTTTCGACTAGCAGATGTTGTATTGCTTCACGAATCTCTCCACATCCATCTTGAGGCCCTTCCAAGTGAACCTCTTCTTAATTTTCTTATAGGTTTTTAGGTATCCCAGATGTCTTGCCAATGGTGAGCTATGAGTTGCATGCATAATTTTCTCTTCAGTTGTCATTTTGGTACAGGATAGGTCTGGTCCTTTTAGTAAATTATGTCATCCATAACCCCATATATGTCATCCTGTATCAACCCCTCCAAAATTTCACATGTGAATTTGTTTTTGGAATATTCTACTAGAAATTATGACTTCCAATCATCCGTTATTTCCATGAGTGAGAGAGTGTATGGCATCCTTGAGAGGGTGTCTGCTACTATATTGTTTTTTCCCTTGACGTACTCAATCTCAAAGTCATAGGCTTGTAATTTTCTGCTCCATTTTTGTTGTCTCTCACTAAGATCCTTCTCCTCCACGAGCAATCTTAGGTTGTTATGATCTGTCCTCACCTTGAAACTATTCCCCACAATGTATTGTCTAAATTTGGCCAATGCATGCATGATGGCCAACATTTCTTTGTCATAAATTAATTAATGTTGTTCGTTCGCAATGGATCTCGAACGTTATGGGGCGGTGATCTTGCATCAAAACCACTCTTATCCTGGTGCCCAAATCATCACACTCCAACATGAAAGCCTGCGTGAAATCTGGTAATGCAAACACAAGGCAGAAACTCATCACTTACTTCGTCTTTTCAAATGTTTATTTTTCTTTCTTAGTCCTACTGAAAGCCCCCTTTTGTGAAGTTTGTGAGAGACATTGTCAACTATGAGAATCCCTTAACAAACTTTCTATAGTACGTACAAAGGCCAAGGAAGCTTTTCAGTTCAGTTATATTTTTTAGGGTAGGCCATCTGATGATTACCCAGATTTTCTCCTGATGGAATTGAACCCCATCATGCCGAATGACATGCCCTAAGTAGAGCATCTTTATCATGCCAAACTCACACTTGGACTCCTTTGCATACAGTTCTTACCTCTTAAGAATTCTCTGTACCTAGTCCAAGTGTTACAAATCCATTTGGGCGCATCAACCTCGACTTATAGATCAGTACTATTAGGGCCCATCAAACTCTAATTCAGTTGTTACATGCCCTAATGAAGTCAACCATCAGAATGCCTCCTTCCTAAGAGATTCCATGATTGAAATCATCCAAAAACTGCCTCTAACAAGATCAGCGCAGGCAAGCCTTTATTAAGGTGCACTGCAGTGCATCCCAATACATTGCCAGGGTGCATTGCAGCGCACTTAAGCCCTCTTTGGTCCGCGCTGGGTGAATTTGAGCGAAATATGCATTGGGGTTTGGAATATTCTTATCCATAGGATGCTTCTAGAAGTTTCCCAAGGCTACCCACTCCTTTGGGCTTGAAATTGGATGAGTGAGGAAGTTAAGGAACACCAATTCCTTTATCCCTTCCTCCATGGAACTAAATCCTAAGTTTGGGAGGGCATTCATTGTCACCATTTATGGCATAATTTCCTACATTCACCTATAAAAAGACCACTCATCTAAGTGATCAGGGGCTAGGAATCATTGAATTATAGGGAGATGTTGTTAGTATGAGACTTAAGTTGGTTTCGAGTATTGATGTCAAAATGTCTTGCTTGTTATGAGGAGAGGATGGGATTGAACTGGAGGAGTGGAACTGAATCAAGCAAATTGGGTTGTAACTCTTCCGTTTACTAATAAAGTGTTAAAAGCTTTTTCCATATGTTTGTATTGTTTATTGATGCTTTCATATGTGTATTATGCACTTGATTCCATTTTATGTTTAATCAATAGATCATTATCATATGCTTTGATCGGTTTTTGTCTTCTGTCCGTGTGCAGGTACTTTTCAAGCGGATTAAGTACGGAATGGAGCGAGAGAATTGGTCAAGGGAGATAAGGAGTAAGTGAAAGCTTTAGGTAGGCTTCTTTATTGTCTTAAATAATCTATTGGTTAGAGAAGAAGTAGAGAATGCTTTGCACTGTTGTTCTAGACTTAGCTACTAGTTTAGGGGTTTAGGCGTTTATCCATAAACATTAAAACTTCCCAAAATAAATTGGCGACCATACTGGGGATCGATTATCCATCTTAGTAGCTTATCAGCCGCTTAAGATAATTTTACATATTGTACTTGTGGTTGGTGATTGAATTTCAGTCTTATTTCATTGAAAATTGAGTCAAAATTGTGTCAAATTGCCTTAAAAAATGGCTTACTGTCACCAGTGCAGCCCAGTGAAGGACACAGTGCACTGCAATGCACTTACTGCATAGATCCATTGCACTAGCGCACATTGTTTCTCACTGTAGCCTACGTTGATCCCTTGAGGGTCAGTTTCCCATCTAGGAGCTGAAATTTTTTGCTAATTTTCTCCCGTTTGAACGATTTGTTGAATGTCAATGATGTATGATCTCTAAAATAGTTTTTCATCTCCTTAGTTGGCCCTACTTAGACTAGGATTGATAAATGTTTCTTATGTATTTACTTTATCATTTTCAATCTATAGTTGAAAGTTAGTTTTTTGGTCGATTGATCTTTGTCGAAAGAAAGTGTTGTAAAATCGTCTTTTCCTTCGAAAATTGAATTGTCGTAAAGTCTTCGTTCATTAAAGATCGATTGATTGATGTGTGGATATGATTAGTCTTTTCATTGAAAGTGTCGTACTTCTTCATTTCTTTGAAAACGAAAGTGTCGTAGAGTCTTCCTTTCCTTGAAAAGAAATTGATCGTCATTTTTATGAAAAGAGTTTATTGATCGATTGTGCATTAGTTTTCCTTTTTGTTCATTCACATTAAGGGAAATCGAAAAGAAACGCATGCATGTTGCATTGAAAAAGTTTGCGTGTGTTGATAGGAATAGTGTAGGGAATTTTCATTTAGATTGTGCTCTTTGCTCTTTGATCAAAAGGAATTTGATTGCTCTATCCCTAAGTAGCTAGGATTTTCATCGTTAAATTGAATGGAAAAAATGCTTATCATGATAGTTGCATTTCTAGGAATTTCAGAATACATCACGTGGTGAACTTGAAAGGCAAATTCCTAAGCAAGGTCAACTTGAAATAAACATCAATTTACCTAATGGAGCATTGTCATTAACGAAAAAATTTAGTGGTTCTAGGCTAGAGACATGTTTTGGCGTTGTAAAACAAAGCAACTATAGCTAACTTGTTTGCAATACATCTCGAGTGTGATACCTCATTCCACGTACATGAGTATATCGTAGCTCGTACACATACCTTCGGGTATATAGGCCGGTGTTACAATACATAAAGTATATGGGAATGCTCTCATTGTGCGGTTTTGCATTAGACAACGCTTATATGGACTGGGCCTCCACATACCTTCAGGTATATATGGGAGGACAACTCTAGGTTGCTATCCATCCTTAAGTAACTGAGTCAGGCGCCTTGTACATTGTGATACACCAAACACAAAATTTAGGGAGATTGCTTGCCCGTACTTCTCGGTTCGCCAGGAGGTATTCTGCAGTTCACAGTTGCTTGGTAAACCTTTTGCCTAGATTATCCCTCTTTTGTTTTGTTATGTTACTTTGGTTAAAATAAAATTAATTGACTATGGATAAAATCCTCCATGCTCGCTCCTTAGTTGATCTTAGGTTGAAACATATGGTGATGAATCCAGAGTCCACTGATCAAGGAATTCCTTTTGATGGGAATCCTAGTCTTTTTCCTTCTTTCAGAAATATTGGTGCTCCTTATATGGCTACATTGTCCCTTCCAGGATTTACCATTGGTTTGCCAGTATGGTTGTTTTCAACCTCCTTGGTTCAAAATGTCGTGATTTCTCTGCAATCGAGTACTACTCTAACTGGACAAAAATTAACCTCCAATTGATCCTAAAGTTGACCCTTTGCCTTCTTCCTTGGTTGTTTCTTCCTCCCCTTCTTCCGCTTCACCTGGTGAAAGTATTGGTACTAGTAACCAGGTGGCTAAGAAGAAGAAGAAAGGGAAGAAGAAGAAGAAGAAGCAAATTTAGTAGAGGGGAAACCAAGCAACCATTGCTTTGAATGCAACATCATATGAGCAACTGTTCGTCAAGCCTCACAAAGTTCGATATCCATGCAAACTTTGTGCGGGAGACCATCTTCTTCGAAATTGTCCTGATATTCCTCAGATCTTAGAAGAATGGTCTTCCCGTTCACATCATCCTGTATCATCAACTTCCGAAGATCATGCTGGTGACACACCATCAACTAGTGGTAGTAAAGTTCACAGAAAGAAGGGTAAAGTTAAGTTTCCCTGTAGGCTATGTGAAGGGAATCACCCCATTCACCTTTGTCCCCATCTGGACGAAGCCAAAAAAGTGTTGGATAATTGTCCTGCTTCACTGCAACGACTTCCATCTAGTTACAGGAAACTCTCCCTAAATCCTTCTCTAGTTGATGAATTGACTGACCAAAATCAACCATCGGTCAAACCCACTCTCTTTGAAAGTGAATCCTATGAGTCTATACCCGACCCAAATCAACAGTTTGAGGTAACAGTTGACTCAATTTCACCTTCAGCTAATCGTACCTTTCCTGAAGAGAGTAAATATGATACCCCTAAAGTTCTTTTTGTTTCTTCAAATTCTAATGAGCTTGGAGGCATTCCTCCTGTTCCATCAAGACATGAGGAAAATCCTCCCACTCTTGTAACTCAAGGGGTTAATTCTCCCGTTTCTATGGTACCCCCTCCAAGTAGTCTATTCACTTCCTTTGATTGAAGTCGACTGGCAGGATTCCACCTTCCTTCCTATGTGCCTTTCCAGATCATAGTACAAGTTTGTAATATGATTGCATCTGGCACCATTATAAATGAAGGTGCATCAGTGAGTATCTTTTCCTCAACTGCTTGGAAAGTGCTCGGTTCGCCGCCACTTATGCCTATTACCCAGAATCTGTTGGCTTTTAACAGAGGAACCAATCAACCATTAGGGATCCTCCCTCATTTACCTATTACTTTGGGAGGAAAAATCATTTATCTAAACGTGATGGTAGTCCCAAGCCCTTTAGATTAAAATTTACTTCTAGGGCGTGACTATGTTTATGACATGGGAGCTACTGTTTCAACACTCTTTCGAGTGATTTGTTTCCCGCATGAAGGCAGAATTGTCACCGTTGACCAGCTTTCATTTCCCGGTCCAAATATGGCTTCCAGTCAACCATCTTCCCTAAATGGTCCTTTTGTACCAATGGTATCATCCCCGCCATGAGTTAATTATGTGGCAACCCGTTCCATACCTACATCAACTGACGATCAATTCAGTGATGTTGTACATCATGTACTGGGGACATTTGGAACCAGATCTCTCCTTCATGACTTCTTATGAGTTGTGATCCAAGAATATGAGGATAGTACTGGGGGAATTGGAACTAGATCTCTCCTTCATGACTTCTTATGAGTTGTGATCCAAGAATATGAGGATAGTTCCTTGTCTTGTGTCAACCTCGTTAAAAAATGAAACCAAGGGTATGAAGATAGTTCTTTTACTGTGTCAATCTCATTAAAAAAATGAAATAGGTCTATGAGGATAGTTCCTTGTGTTGTGTCATCCTCATTAAAAAATGAAACCAAAGATATGAGGATAGTTCTTTGACTATGTCAACCTTATTAAAAAATGAAACAAGCCTATGAGGATAGTTCTTTGACTATGTCAACCTCATTAAAAAATGAAACAACTCTCATGGGGATAATTCCTGGTTTTGTGTCAACCTCGTTAAAAAATGAAACAAGGAATTTGAGCAGAGTTCCTTGACTTGTGTCAAGCTCATGAAAAAATGAAACAAGGTCCCAAGTTCCAATTCGAGTCTTTGATTTGATCTCATAAAATCCCAGTCGAGTCTTTCACTTGATCTCGTAAGTGAACCTTCATTCCATCTACCTCATAGCTGCAAGTAGTCTACTTAGGTGAAAGTAGTGAAGCTTAGGAGCCATGCACCTATTGGTAAAGATAAGTTTCCCTATAGGTTATGTGAAGGGAGTCACCCCATTCACCTTTGTCCCTATATGGCGAAGCCAAAAAGGTGTTGGATAATTGTCCTGCTTCACCACAACGACTTCCATCTGATTACAGGAGACTTTCCCTTTCATCATGTTAGGGGCATGTAAACCAATCTCAAGCATAGTTTTTCATTTCAAGCTTGTGTAAAAATGAAACTGAATCCAAGCATAGTTTTTCGTTTCAAGCTTGTGTAAAAATGAAATTGAACCGAAGCATAGTTTTTCGTTTCGATCTTGTGTAAACATGAAACTGAACCCAAGCATAGTTCCTTATGGTTCAAACTCGTGTAAAAATGAACTCATTTCCATTTTTAACCCTTGTGATTTCCATTCTATTAGCCTTTTTTGTAAGATGAGCCTTGATTGTTTTCATCCCATCGCCACCATCCCTTTGGCCAATCATATGCTTTCACTTGGTTGTTTTACCCCTTTTGAGGAACAATTGCAATGAGTGGTCTTATTAGCTAGCCTCTTCACATAAATCAACATGTTTTGAGAAGTTCCAACATCACCGGAACCAATTGCTATCCTAGACACCACTCGTTCCTCAAAATGGAGTCCTCTTTAAGCTCTTTTTAGACTCTCTAAACATGAAAAGATTGCCGAGCGCTTGTCATTTCCAACTTGTTAACGGATTGGAATTGATATCTACTCAGTATAAGTTTAACCCTTTTTCGGGTTGATATAGATTAACTACAAAAAAGGATTACGTTGATCGAACATGGTCAATAGGTTCTCTCTCATATTGTTTTATGCTTTTTTAGACTTGAGAGACAAATCTATGAAAAAGAACTTTTGGAGTTTCCTTTTCGTCCCTCTTCAAGCTCTCTAAACATGAAAAGGACCAAGTTATCTTTGTCGTTAAACTTGTTAAAAACATCAAATAGCGACAAACTTGTCCATCTAGACAAGACCGAGTTTCACACTCGCTAGACTCGTTAAAGCATCAAATAGCGATGGATTCACTTGAAGGGTGGAATTATACAACAAGCATATGTTATCCTCCTCAAGCTTGATAAAAATAAAGAAGTGCTGGTCAGCAATGACTGGGGAAAGTGGGAAAAAGGGGAGAACATTTTATGGTAGCAAGTCACTCTTGAACATGACACTTTCACCTCATCACCGGGACTATGTGAGTTGGGTCATTCAGCTTGATGGTTATCACACTGTTGGTCTATCATACCATCCATTACTTTGTTTTGGGTCAATGCTACCAATTCATTTTAGTGTCACCGACATGTTCAAGAGAAGTCATTCAATTCAAACTTCATGCTTTGCAATACCGTAAACCTTCATTTTCATGACCGCCATTCCTGAACCTTTTGTCGTCAGTCAATTTTCATCTCCAAAATCATTTACCTCGTTTCGTGTCATTGATGTGCAATACATCAAGGCCCTCCTGCGATGAGTTGCTTCTTGTCTACATTAGCACATTATCCAAGAAGTTGACTTAGAAACACCCCTTTAGTACCATGAGGCTTGCATACATCAATGGAAGGTTTCTCACTTTCGGCGATAGGTTGACATCACTGGCCTTCGACCGAAAGACTTTGTATGGCGTTCAACATCAAATCATTTATTCACACCATGAGAAATGTACTATAGTACCTTGAGGGTCATTATCATTATCGGTGATTCCTCTCGCATCTGTTAACGACTTACATCATTGGCTGGTATTCAGATGATGTCTTCCCATGTTCAACTTCAGATCATCTATTCACATGGTTAGACTTGTACTTGAGCGAAAGATTGAACGAGATTGAAGACCTCGGATCTAGTTTCATCCATCTAGGCTACGATATTTTCAGGAGTACTAAATCAAATGTACAATGGCCCTACATTCATGGTCATCCATTCATGGATATATATCTGTAGGTGACCATATTTGTACATGTAATGAAAGTGTATAAGCTGAGCATGGGTATTCCTTCCCTCAGTAAGTCCATGAGAAAAAATCAAATTATCATGATATATGTATTGTAATCGATGCAGGTCACCTTCCACTTCAAAACCTCCTCTCCACATAGTAAAGTATTTCACTCGACATACATATTTACGACTTCATGCTTTAGGGGGCAACTGTTACAGATCCATTTGAGCACATCAGCCCTGACTTACAGATCAATACTATTAGGGCCCATCAAACCCTAATTTAGTTGTTACATGCCCTGATGAAGTCAACCATTAGAATGCTTCCTTCCCAAGAGATTCCATGATTGAAATCATCCAAAAAATGCCTCTAATAAGATTAGCACAGGTAGGCCTTTATCAGGGTGCGCTGTAGTGCAGCCCAGTACACTTCTAGGGTGCATTGTAGTGCACTTGAACCCTCTTTGGCCTGTCCAGGGCGAGTTTGAGCGAAATATGCATTGGGATTTGGAATATTCTTATCCATAGGATGCTTCTAGAAGTTTTCCAAGGCTATCCACTCCTTTGGGTTCGAAATTGGATGAGTGAGGAAGTTAAGGAACATCAATCCCTTTATCCCTTCCTCCATGGTACTAAATCCTAAGTTTGGGAGGGCATTCATTGTCACCATTTATGGCATAACTTCCTTCATTCACATATAAAAATACCACTCATCTAAGTGATCAGGGGCTGGAAATCATTGAATTATAGGGAGATGTTATTAGTATGAGACTTAAGTTGGTTTCAAGTATTGTAATGATGTCAAAATGTCTTGCTTGTTATGAGGAGAAGATGGATTGAACTAGAGGAGTGGCACTAAATCAAGCAAATTGGGTTGTAAGTATTCCTTTTACTAATAAAGTGTTCAAATCTTTTTCCATATGTCTGTATTGTTTATTGATGCTTTCATATGTTATTATGCACTTGATTCCATTTTATGTTTAATCAATAGATCATTATCATATGCTTTGATCGATTTTTGTCTTCTGTCTATGTGCAGGTACTTTTCAAGCGGATTAAGTACGGAAAGGAGCGATAGAATTGGTCAAGGGAGATAAGGAGTAAGTGAAAGCTTCAGGTAGGCTTCTTTACTCTCTTATTTAATCTATTGGTTATATAAAAAGTAGAGAATGCTTTGCACTATTGTTCTAGACTTAGCTACTAGTCTAGGGGTTTAGGGATTTATCCATAGACACAAAACTTACCAAAACACCAAGTGCATAAGATGGTCCTCCCAAGTCTTGTTGTAGACGAGTATATCATCAAAGAAAAACAAAAAGTACTACCACAACTATTTATTGAACATGTGATTCATGCATGACTGGAAAGTATTTGGGGCATTAGTTAGCCCGAATGGCATAACCAAGAACTCATAGTGCCCACAGTGGCATCTGAAAGTCATCTTCAGGATGTCCTGCTCCCAAACTCAAATATGATGGTAGCTTGAATGAAGATCTATCTTCAAAAATTATTTAGCTCCCCTCAATTCATCCATCAACTCATCTATCATGGGGATAGGATGTTGGTTATTGATTGTTCTCGTGTTAAGAGCCTAATAGTCTATGAACATTTTCAAGGTGTCGTCCTTCCTCGTAGCCATCAGTACTGAATAATAAAAGGGTCTAGAGCTAGGTTGAATATGACCCAACCTCTGCAATTCCTTAATGGCCTTTTCAATTTCATCCTTGTAAACCTCGGGATGTTTATAGGTACTAGTTATGACTGCCTATACAGCCTCCTCCAATTCTATAACATGCTAAAAACCCCTGTCTGGTGGTCAACTTGGAGGAATGTCATAAAAACCTTATGGTGATAATGAAGTAATACATGAACATCGTTTGGGTGATGTCATGGTTGCTCAGGTTGCTTGTTGTTTATGATGAAACATCAGATTGTCCACTCAATGTCTTCTCTATGTAACGCTACTTCCATGCTATTAGATTATACTATCTTGAGTAGATACTGATGCATGGGCCTCAATACTACCTTTCTGCCATCCAGTGGGTGTTTGAACTCCATCTCCATGTTCTGTTGATCTATAGTATACTTCTTAATGTAATAGATCTACTGAACTCCTAACACCACCTTAGTGTCTGACACATCTGCCATGAAGAAGTCATCAATCACTATGTAAGTCCCCACAGTTAGCTACAACTTGGGGATGTATCTAGTGCAATCCATTTGATGGGAACCATGTACGAAAACCATAAAGCCATCAAATTCCTTTGTAGGAATCCCTCTTCGACCAATCATGCATGCATCTATGAAGTTGTGGGAATCCCCACCATTAATCAATATTGCCATCTCGTGTTTTGCAAGAACCCTCTGACTCTGAAAGTATGACAATTGGTGAATACTAACATGGATGCAATAATAAGTCCTTTTCCCTCAACATGTGAAGTCTCACTCCCAACTGTCTGATGTATCTATCCCTAAGCATGTTCCTGCACTGGATCCTCTCCATCATCGATGTCACTCTTCGAGTACACCTCAACATTATGGGCCTTGCTCACCTTGTCCTTTCTTGCACACCCGTATCCTGGTGTCTAAGGCTCTTGACAACTGAAACAAAGCTTCTTCTTTCTCAACTCTTTCCATGTCTCCTCATCCACCTTTGGTTTCCTAGTCTACTCCTTTTGAAAATGTTTGACCTCTTTATTCTTCTGAGGAAAAGAAGGTGTTGTTTCCAATCTGACCCTCCTCAAAAAACTGGACCTTCGCATGAATTTTCCTATTTCCGCTGACATTATTCAACTTCCTAGAATCATATTCGACTCCTTGTCGATTACATCATGTCTATTCTTAAGATCATAATTAGCTATGAGAATATCTCGATTCTCACCTGTCCAAATTGAGAGTCATACATAACAAATTACAATAATTTATTGAGAATAAAGTATTGTTACAACAATATCTACAAATATCACAATATCAATAATGAAATCCCATAACTGTCATGACTAAATTGACTATGTCATCAAGAAGTAGTTATCCTTTTGGCACAGCAATCTAGATTCACTATGACCATGTGACAACCCGTGTTGACTCCTGTGTTGTTGAGAAAACATAGTACTGTGAACAAAATATCAACATAATCTCATCTTCGAATATCAGCAACACAAAACCTGGAGAAACAACATAACATACAAACAACAATACTCCAGGAAGCCAGATTATCCTGAAACAACTCCTTTGTCAATGTTATTAATAAAATCACTCAAATCAGTCAAACTTTATCAAAATGCAAGCAAAACTGCGTAAACTAATGTGACATAAGAAAAGAGCATACATTAGTTAAAAATGAGATTAATATAGTAACAAGGTATGGCTACAATGGTAAAAATGGTGGAAAAGACGAACACATGAAGGTAGAACATATGTCAATTCCACGTCCCAATAGTGCCCCTATAAATTATGGGAAAAAGTAGATGATGTGGCCTACAAAGTGCACATTCATAACAAGAGAAGGCTTCATGATATCTTTCATGTATCATGTTTGAATAAGAAAGTGGAAAACAGGGTTGTTACTTAAATAGAAAACCATCTATTGGTGAAGAATACTATTTATTACTTAGAACCTAAGGGAATTCTTGAAGTGAAAATGAAAAATAGTTGTAGTACTTTTTAAAGATTATTATTAGATAAACTCTGCACTTGGTCGCAATAAGGTACATGGAAGATACATCTACAATGTTCTCATCTGACCGAGTATCAAAAACATCATAGACCCACTATCTAGATTAACAGACTCACTGAGACCATTTGAGATTGTCTCAGAACCAAAAGACATGGTTACATATAAATATTTGTACATAACTAACATCCGCACATACACTAACTTAATATAGATATGACCATAACCAAATACTATCTGAAGAGCTTTAAGATGATACAAAAAGACAAAACAAACTACCCAACAGAGAGCTGACAAAGTCATTCATTGATTGGAGCTGGCTTGTTCTGGTTGATGTCCCAACATTCCCTTGCATATTATGGCTTGTCTGAGACCCCTATAACATCTTTTTTTGTTTGGAGATTCACTACAATACTTCTGAGAGCATCCACTTCATCCATAAGGTGTGAGAATTGGAATTGAAGGGACATAAGCTTGTCTTAAAGCTCAATATGAGCATGTGACATCTAACAAAATCTCACTTGCAGGTCATAGTCGACTTCGTGAAGAGTATCATGAGTTGCCACATAGTGGGAGCATGGATTGTCTGGATATTTTGAGTTCGAATCAAAATTCAAATTGTCATTCTAAACCCAAGGAAGTCTCAAACCGGAGTCATGGAGAGAATACCTTAGCCAAAAGTCTAAGCAATCTCCAAAGATGAAGCAGGAATTAAAGAAAAGGGTCTCTACCTTTAGAAATAGCCAATTTTCAACTCGAGATGGATGAAAAACTCAACTGCTCAAAAACCACTCAAGAACCTTTCCATTCACTAATTTGAAACTTGGAGAAGAGACTATGTTTGAGGAAGCACCCACCAAACACAAAAACTCAGAGCAAAATAAGTGGGAATTAATTGTACTTTCTGAGACTATCAAGCGGGCGCGCTCCAAACCAGAGCATCTCAGTTTCTTTGTATTTAATTTTGAATCAACAAGCCCTAGATGCCAATTGATCCATGAACAAGGATGCTTAGGCCACCCTGACTTCCAACCTGAAATTTTAAAAAGCCTCGGATGAAGCTCTTTGCAGAGCTTCGAGGGAGGGATCTGCCTGATCCCCACAATTGGGATAGAGAGAAAAATCAACGCTAAATTAAGAGATATATTAGAAGAGAGAAATTCAGAGGGAAGGAAAACCAATCTGTATGAATCGGCAAGGGTGCATCTAGCCGATTTGAATCTCCCCATTTTATCTATCCACACGAATTCAACTTCCTAAACATTTAATTTTTTTGCAAAGTGATCAGAGAATGCATCCCTGATCTGAGTGAAGCATAATTTCAATACTCCTGAAGATGAGAGATAAAAGCTCAAGCATGTGAGTTCAGACTTAAGGACTTTTCATGACACTGGATGAATTTAGTATACATGTTGCCCCTAGAGAGGATGCCTACATACCATCGCTGGAGGATCCTCTAACACTTCACTCCATCGTTATAGAGCATTGTGAATCTCAAATATGGGATAATCATAACATAGGGATAATAAATGACATTAATAAGGGAGAGAACCAAAATACACCAAGGCCCACTTATATTCTCTTTATATATAATTGATGTATTAGGGAATTGAACATATGAAATTAGACCCATTTATTTTGAGTTATGACTATGACATATGGCATTGTTGATTTGCCTTCGCATCAACCTCCATATTGAAGGATATAAGGACGTGAAACTAATTCTTTGAATGGAACAAAGTCAATATACTTATAATTCTCTAGAGTAACTAGTTTAGAGTATTGTCTTTTTTATTCCTTCCACTGATAAGATACAAAATTAGAAGTAAGGTGTCGCCAAGAATAAATACGTCCTTCACACCTTTATTTTTTACAATGATAAGACCATGAAGAATTATGTACATTTCAAATTGATTATTTGATCTTCTTCCTAGTCCCCAAGCATATCTGGTTTCAATAGTTCCCTCAAGATTGATTAGATTCCTTCCCCCTCCTACCACCCATTTTGTAGTAAATTTTAGACCATGAACCCGTGGACAATCACAAAGTCGAAGATCACATATATATGAGTTGTAAACATTATCTTTGGTGAGGTGTTGTCATGATTCATTGATGATTTGTCGGTGAGATCTAGATAGTACAATTGATGCACTATAAATTCATATTATGAGATCAATAAAATGTGTTAAAATAACAACAATAAGGCCTTTTTCAGAAACTATTCTTGTTATACTTACCACTTATTTATAGCAAACCTATTTGAGTACAAGATCGAAGGAAAGGTTCTTCCAATAAAGATGCTACTTGGAAGAATGAAGCAATTTCACAAATATATCCAATTTGTAGATGTTGTGCCCGATCCATATAATGATAAACAAATAAGGCTCATTTATATTTTCATGTTTCATACATCAAATTAATTTAATATGATTGGAGGTCTTAGTTCTTTTTGTGAATAGAGTGCTTTGGGTCCAAATATTGCTTTCTATTGTTATAATGGCATAATCATGTTTTCTTTTTCAAGGAAAAAAGGATGCAATTTGTTTTATATATAAAAGTGAATTACATTTTGCATATGTAAGATGGCATTCCTATGGCTATTTGCCTTGTGAGAGTATCTGAATGATGTCATGTTCCTTATGCATGGGGATGTAATGTCTATTCTTTTACAAATTTTCCATACATTTACACATGTTAAATATTGTTTCTATATACATCCTTCTATACAAAAATCCCCCAAAATCCAAAAAGAAGCTTTGTATGCTATGAAATAAATTTGATTTATCAATCAATCCCAAGGGTCAAAAATAAATTCTTATTATTGGCCTTCCTTAGTCTTTGTGAGTTTAAATGTGTCTCTGCCCATATCTAGTCCAACTTTCAGGAGGGTGTCTGCAATGGCGTTCCCATTCCTGTAAAAATGATCAAAAGATATATGTGCAAAATGAGTAAGTTGTTGAAAGCATGTGTTTTTGCTGAAGAGGTTACAGATTCAAAACCAGAGTGGGGTAGAGTATGTACTATAGACTTTAATAGTCAAATCATTGCACGAAGGCGGGTCCCTTATCCCACAAACAAGGGGTTCTCATACACTAATTTGGTGTCTAGCTTGGACATGGTCTTAAAAGTGGATTATTATTATTATTATTACTAAGCTTCTATCTTATATTTACACCGTGAAATTTATTATAGAGGTAAAAAATAAATCGCACATTATTGATCAATTAAATCACATATGTAAAGGTCAAATATTCATATAATTTATAGCCTTATAGTTCAAGAAGAGTGAATTTTGTCACAAATGGGATTTGAACCTAATTGGAGAAGATACAATTTTCCATTGCTAATCATTTAAGCTATACCCAATTAATAATATTATAATTTAAATATTTAGCTCCAAGAATAAAGCTTTTTATGACAAAGAACATTTTGTGTTCTTAATTACATATTCTTTAAGCATTTATCCTTCATAACTACTTAAGCTAGACCCAATTGACATTATTATTTGAATATTTAATTCCTAAAAGAAAACTTTTTATAATAAAGAAGATTTTGTTGGTTTTTTTTTTTTTTTAAAATAACTCGTAGATTATATTATAAAAATCTAGTTTGCAAACAATATCATTACATAATAATATTTGCAAAGCCAAAATTTTCATAAACCTTCCTATAGATGGCCTACTTTTAACATGTCCTCTTAACATGTATGAAAAACCAAAATTCCATGGAGGTTTGTACATATATTCGTTATTAAAAACATCTCCATACTTGCAACAATTTTTGTCAAGGGAAATCATCTTCTCTCTCGTCCCAAGGGTGATAGTGAGGGCCAATACAACAATATTTATAGGCCCCCAGCCATTACAACAATATTTCTCATCACCATGTCACTAACACAAAATTGAACCTGGGTGGGGAAGATAATAGCCATTTTGCCCAACCACCCGAGATAATCCCAATTGACATACTTGCAACATTTTTCTTTGCTATTAGTTTATTAGATTACCTTACTACCAAATAAACTTCCTCTGTGTCAAGAATTACCAAGGGAGCTAGGATATTCGGATCAAATGGTACCACAAGAGGAGAGTAGACAAAATTGGTAAAGGATGTCATTGTTGCATCAGACATGGAAGGACGAGATTCTTTCAATGCAATTCCTCTAATTTCCTTCTTAGACTATCAATTTCGTTAGCCTACCTCTGAATCAACATTTAATGTTCAACCATAATGTTCATGGTGGACGAAAACACCATTGCTAACTAGTATATGCAAAGATCGAGTTCCATGTATTGCTCCTTAAGCTCAAAAACCTCTACTTCCCATGTTGCAATTAACCTCTTCTTGCTTCCTTCATGAGATGTCATTCCTTTTAATGTTTGGAAGTGTTATCTCTCATCTATTTTCCTTTGCCAATTCTGGCTGGAATGTGGATACATAATGTCGAAGTTACTTTATCCACCCAATCACAAAGAAACACCATAACTAAAAAATAAGGTATGAATTTGGAGGGGGATCCCAAGTTCATGTCCTTTTTGATGACTCTATCATTCCATACACACTAGAGAATAATGACACCATGCCTCCATGAAAGTATTGTTACATCCCAACAAGCTTCACGATTGCAAGATGCGGTCTTGTACGCAAAGCTCAAGGTTCCATAGTTCCTACTCTTGAATTAACTCTCCCTTTGCACCAAGACTCCTAATGTACTACCCCATATGTTCCATATATGTGAAGGATGGTGATGCTACAAAGCATTTAATGCTACCAAGGGAAGGAGTGGTTGAACCATGTGCTAAGGCCACTTCATATTTGATACTAACCTTGACATCTGGCAAACCCATTGAAATTTGTGTGCCTTTCCTCTTTAGTGTAATATCCCTATCTTAATCCCTAGGTTAAAATTGCAATTAATTGTAATTAAGTATGCTAATGGTATTATATCACCTATATTGGAATTTAAATATTATCATTGCAACAAATCAAACTAGGTGATTAAAAACAATGCATATGTAAATATTTATTTAATAATTAAAAATGATGAGCAACTAGCTATCGAATGTGAGCACCAATACAATGATACCAGAAGTGGGAACTAGTGAGGGAGTTACAAGAACTTAACCATGCCCGCTATCACCAAGAAAACCTCACCTAGTGATCTATGGAAACATTTGAATTTAAGATTTTAGTACATTGTTTTCCCTTCAACCCATAATTCATTGAATGAAGCAATGCATAGTTGAAGCAACCACGCACTGCATTTATGGAAGTTGAGTAGTAGTTGTGGCGTACTCTTAGAATTTATGGGGTAGCATGGGCAAGTACCCATATTGAAATTTGAGGATTAACCTATGAATAGTGTGGGGAAATGGGAAAAACATGTGGATAAGACATCCATGAGTTCATTTACACCATTCCCAGAGAGAGATTAGACCCATAGGTTCCTAAAGGGGGATTTCATGAGCAGAGAGTTGCCATTTTCGAGGGGAAAGTTGGCTGGCCTATTTTAAGTGTTTATATAGAATATCAAGTGCCCAAATACACCCAAAAACACTACAAGGAAAATACCTTCTAGCACAGGTTATAACAAATGTTTTTAGTGTTATAAAATTGGAAAAAACTGTCCAAAAAACATTTGCTAAAACATTTGTTTGTGATAGTGGAGATTATAATGGAACTTCATCACAACTAAAACAATCTGGGCGGTTAGAGTTTTTAAAGGATGTTTTTTTGCAATGAACTTCATGGAACAAGTAGCACCGGTGCGCTACATATATAGACGCATCGGGTTGCATACATAACTAAAAGCATCGAGGCATTGAATGCAAAGAACACCAATGCGTAATAATACATACCACACTGGTGCTAATAGATAATAAAAAAGGCCTAGGGCGTTCTTGTAAGGAATGACACTGTGGCACGCAAAAAATAATTGTTGTGTCGGTGATTTTGTTTAATATTGCAATGTCATTGTGTATCGTTTGTATCAATTCACTAATACATTAGTTATATAAAAGGATTTGTGTTGTTAGTTTTCAGAATCCATTGGGCCTGGAAAAAATATGTTGTAGGATTGTGGTGTTAGTTATATGAAAGCACTGGTACATTAAGAATTATAATGCACCGAGGCATTAATTGCAAATAATATTGGAGCTTGAAGAAATAAATGCCCCGATGAAGTCGTTTTCTGAAAAGGCACTGATCATGCAAAAAAATGTCGTCACAGTGCTTTTATATAACATAATGCACCGATGCATTTTTATGTTATGGATGCACCGATTTTTTGTATGAGATTTTCTCTTTTTTGGAGACATCGACCTGTGACAATGCAATTATTGTAATATTTTAAATCCGTTATTCATCGAAAGAATGAATATCTTATAACAATATTCAAATAAATTAAAATTTGATTAGTGCATTTGTATATGATGTTTAGATTAATTTGTTATATTATTAGATTTCACATCCCTTCATTATAATATATAATCATTCATATATTTAATCAGTGGTGTAACATTTCACAACGACATTGGATAACACAATAGAATAAATTAAAATGTATTTTATTATATATTAATAGGAAGCTCTTTGTCATACAAAATGGGATTGTTATTAGTATCCCCTTGTCTTTGAATTGGGACACTATGTCCATTATATTAAACAAAATGTATGTTTTTCATAGACAGTGATTTCAAAAAATACAACAAGTTGCGCCGCTATCCAAATACATCATCATTCTTCATTGTAACTCTTCTCAGTGCTCGAGCTACTTTCATGACTTGGGTTATTTGGAGGAATGTTTTGTTGATTACATTGATTGTTTTCGTCTTTTTGATCTTGTTTCATGTGCAAACATAAAAATAAAGTGCAATGAGTGTATCTACAATGGTGAGAATAATGAAAATTGAAATAAACAATATATATCAATGTAAATCGAATGGCAATGTATCATAGCAAGAAGTGACTCATAATTTGTACATATTGTTTCAAAACCAAGTCTCATGCCTTGTTGCAAGAAGTATTCTACTGGCGTAGTTCCATACTTTGTTTCTTGCATGTTTTAAACCCTATTATAAATCATAGATTTAATATAAAATATTTTTTGTTATATTAATTATAAATTGAGAGATGTAAAACAACATAGATACTTACAAATTTCCTAATTAATTTTTGATATCCCAACATACACTCACAACCCTTATTTAATCTAATGTCAATCAATTTTTATGATGGCTCTTCTTTGTATGTTAGCACCTATTTGAAGACAGTCAAGGATGGTTGTTGCAAAACAACATAAAATATACAAAAATGAAACCTTGCATTGTTATAAGGAATATTAACAATTACTCACAAACTTTGAAATCAACTTTTTTCTTCCTTGTTGTCATGTTTTATGTGTTGAATGAGTTCCATTTTGTTTTCTTTTCTACAAGAAAATACTTGAAAATTAATATTTAATGATAATTTTTTTTTATATGCAAAGTCAATCGCAATTACATACATTTGAAGCGCGTTGTTATTGAGATGGCTCCTCCTGTGATGCAATTATGTCCATTTCTTTGGCCGTCTCCTTGTACACTTTTTTGGACATTCCTACTTACATGTTTCGCATATCATCTCGTTGATCATTTGAGATTTGCATAATCTTCTTGAAAAAAAAGTAATAAACTATTTTTATATTTATATGAAAACTAAAGATAACAAAATTGATATTAATAAATGAATTGTTTGTAGTAATATATACATATAATTCCAGAAAATCATTTTAATTAGGAATATTACCTTTTGAATGGTTTTTTTTTTGTTGTCGTATGTTTACTATTGCAAGTCCGACATGTTTTATTGACCATTTCTCTAGAAACGCTTCATGTAATTGTATCGAGAGGCGCTCTACAACCCAATATAGGGTAGATGTGTAGGTGTAATGTAAGAAAGTTTGTCAACTTTTTTACATGTCGGCTCAGTATATTGAATTTATATTAACATGTTCAATTTATAAAAGGTAAAATATTTGTAAACATTGTTCAATTAAATAATGATAAAATGTTAAAACTAATATAAAACTCAGTATGGGCTAGCTGTTGCAATGTCCGTAAAATGTTGAAAGTAATAAAAATAATAAAAAATTCATCTTTTTTTTTTTTTTAATGTTGTAATTTTGTTTTTATTCATAAAATTATGAATAACTTTTTAGATAAAAGAAAATCATAATCTACATATCACATTAATATATATAACATATAAATAGTCGCTATAAGTTGTTAAGATTCGTTTATCTTATAAATTAAAATAATGATTTTCTAACCATATGTAAATTTAATTAATAAACACAAAAACATTAATACTGACAATATAATAATATTTTTAACCATGGATATTCATGCCCACTTTACCATAGATATTATTAACTTGCAAATAGGCTTTGTTACAATACCATAGTTCACCAATACCGCATGCCCAAGAATCATCTCTCATTTCACAATAATATTTTATAATTACTTTCGAGATATATCTAAACCCTCCATCACATTACATTCTATAAGATATAAATAATAGCTATAAATTAAGATCCATTTCACCATATATATCAAAATAATAATTTTATAACCATATTTAACTTTCATTAATAAGCACATAAAAACTTAATACTTACAATATAATAAGATTTTTAATCATGGATATTCACCCTCATTTTCCCAAGGATTTTATTAACTTGTAAATAGGCTTTGTTATAATGTTGTAGGCTAATACCATGGCTGATCAATACCATATGCCCAAAAATCTCTCATTTCTCACTCAATAATTATATTCTTTAAAAAATATTTTAATTTTATTACCATTTTTTTTGCATGAAGAGGCACTCTAGTCCAGTTTGGAAGATATGTTGTAATGTCACTATTGTATGTTATAAAAACCATTTTTGAACTCTGGTAAATTACATAAATAAAAATAAATTTTAAGAAAAATAAATTTATTAACTTAAAACATTTTGGCTAAATGAAACTACACACATAAAAACTTAATATAAAATAAATAATAATAATAATAATAACTGATAAAATTATTAATTTTAACTTTTAATTATTAATAACTAAACCGGCTTAGATCCATCTTAACTATGGATCTATCAAGCTCTGAGAGGGATCACATATTTTGAGGTGCAAACCTTTCCTCAAGTTTTGCACTCAAAAAAGAGGTTTGCACCTTAGGAGATTTGATTATTCTCGACGCTTGATAGAGCCAAAGTTTAGATGGATCTAGGCTGGTTTAGATATAATTTGGTTCTTAGAATCATTGCATTGATTTTTATATTGTATGTGGAAAGTACGTCTATATGTTCGTTCCACTATATCCCTCATGGTTTTGTAAAAAAATTCCCCGCCTTTCATTAACCTCCAACATCACTCAAGATAAGTTAAGGACCAATTCCTCATCATTTACATGTTCTATAATTTTTCTTTTCTTAGAACGACTTTTATATTTTCCTTTGTTGTTGCTCCTTGTAGAACATTAAACATATATGAATTAATAGAATGTAAAAAAAAAAACTCATTGATTTTTTTTTTTCATTCACCCGATTAATGCTTCTGCAATTTTTCTATTACCCTTTTACGCTCTTCTACACTTAGATAAGAATAATCTTATCGACCTTCATTTTGTGGCTCTACATGACACACACCAATCAATACATATTAACATATTAATTTTGTAAATAATTTACAAAGAACTTGCATTCTTTACTTTTTTTTGATGTGCTATCATCGTGTCGATCAATATTTTTGTTACTTGACACATTCTTAGACATTTTTTTGTTAATATACAACCTATACCATTCAATACAGAAGCTATTAAATACATTTTACAAATAAATGAAATAATTTTCCTCCAAAAAGAGCTCTAGTAACTATTGTACTTATCTGAATAAACGAATCAATGCATTTATCCCATTAAACGCACCGACCGTTTAATTGTTCAACACTATCATGGATTTTTTTTCTTTAATTATTATTATTAT
>APFE031484372.1:0-13305 GCA_000404065.3 Pinus taeda | reverse complement strand
CTTTGGAGGAGACAGATTATTGTTTTGGTAATGCAAAGTAGTGCAGACACAGTAGTGTAGAAGTTGTAATTTGAAGACAGAGACAGAGTATTTTTCAGAAGAGACAGTGAAGTTTATTTTTGCTTTGGAACTGCATCTGCAGCAGTCTTTTGTGTAATCCCTCTGTGAGAGGAAGGTCTTTTCTGTAACAATTGATTTTTGTTAATGAATACAAAGTTGTTTCTTGTGTGTCTGTGAAACTCTGTTCTCAGAAAACAATTTTAGCTTCCCCGTGTTAAGATGCTATGTTAAAAACAAAGCATTATTCTTTGTTCAGTATTGTTTGGAATTATCAGAAATTCCCAACATGGTATCGGAGCTTGTCCAGGCTCTTTGAAGGTGTCAAAGAAGCTGAAGGAAGGATTTCTTGTTGCAGCAGCTTCTCCAACAGAGTGAAGACTCAGTCAAGAAAGATCCAAGGTATTTCTTAAGTTTTTTTTGTGTTACTGTTGAGAACAGTCAGCTATTTTAAATACACGGTCAAGTATTTTGAAGCATAGTTAAGAGTGCAAGAATCGCTGGAGCCAGCACTAGCATGGGTATCTTTAATACTCAGCTCCCACAATTTAATGGGAAAAACTATGACTATTGGGCAATAGCTATGAGAGCTTTTCTTGCCTCACAAGACTTATGGGAATTTGTTGAAGATGGTTTTGAAGAACCAGTAGATGAAGATGAGTTTAATAATTAAACTCAGGTAGAGAAATAATTGTTGAAGAACTATAAGAAGAAGGATTGTAAAGCCCTCTACTTCTTATATCGAGCAGTGGATGAGAGTGTGTTTGAAAGGATAGCAGCAACCGAGAGATCCAAAGAAGTATGGCAAACTCTTAAGATAACCTATCAAGGCATGGAGAAAGTGAAGACAACAAAACCACAGTTCATTGAGGAGAAATCTTGTGATGAAAGCATAGAGAAAAGAGTGAATATTAAAAATTCTACGTCTCATGATGAAGATGATGAGCAGATGGCTGAAATACATCCCCAAACAGTAGCGCCAACACAAGGGCAGCAAGAGACACCCTTGAGGAAAAATGAAAGTGCTTCTCCAAGCACACCACAAGGAGGAAATTCAAGTGCTTCTTCAAGCATTTGCACACCAAATGAAAGAGGTAAGAAGTTCAAAAATTTAAGTGACATTTATGAACAAGAGGCAACAAATGAAGGTATGAATTCTTTGTTTGATTTATATTGTCATGTTGATGACCCTGTTCATTTCGAAGAAGCAATTAAGGATAGGAAATGGATAGAACCCATGAATGGGAAAAAGGAATTGAAGTCCCTTGAAGATCTGTTTAAAGAGTATGGAGTTCGATATGTAACTCTTGCCAAGATGGCGGAGATGGGCTTCACTGCCAACACCCTTGTCAATATGACAGAGGAAGAGATTGAAGATTTGATGAAGACCCTGGTAGAACTCTATCGTATGGATCTTCTTATAGGGGAGAGATATGGAATTAAATCTGCCATAAGAGCAGAGAAGGAGCAGGTTGTAGATATTCTGACCAAACCATTGGGGCATAAAAGTTTTGAGTTTTTGATGAAATGTCTGGGTATGACTGATAACCCAGTAGTTGAAATTAAAGGGGAGTGTTGAAATATTAATTTAAACTGCTGTGTTTGTTGGAATCTGCCTTTGTGAAGTGCCAAAACCGTTGTACGCTTCCCTGCACCACCTTATGCTGATCGCTGGTATTTCCTAAGAGGGTAGCGAGTATACTCCACAGAGGACACGTGTTTGAGCAGTACTTTCAAAAACCGTCGTTCCCCGGAGCATAAAGTTCAGCAAGGAAGGGCCTTGTGATATTATCAACAACCGTCTGATTTTTGAGGGCAAGATCTACGGTTATGACAGCAGGGGCACATAATTTTTTTTGTTGATTATCGGGGGGGCCTCCAGGCCCAAAAGATATTCCATGCGATATTGGCTAACCACCGTACGATTAACGTGGAGTAAAATCCACGGTTAATAAAAAAATATATATTCCCATGCTAAAGTACCATCGTTCCAGAAATTAATTAACGTGAAGTAAAATTTTTTGTTTGACCGCCAGATTGTCAGTAAAGTAATTTAATGAAATTTACTGCATTTGTAGAATGCTGGTAAAAGGTCTTTAAGTTTATTATTTTTTTTTTCTTGGGAGTATGGGACAAGTTAATATGTATTGTCATTTTGTTGTTTGTTAAAAAGGTAATGCAACACGTAGAAGGATGAGTTTTTGGCAATTCATTGGTGAAAGACGAAGTGAAGCGCAACAGTGCGAACGTAATGCATTGCCCTGTTTTTTTTTGTAAAATATGAAATGAAATATACATACAACAACGTGAATGTAAGCTGTTCATTGCATATGTAATGGAAGGGAGGCACGCAGCAGTGCGATGTTAATGGTGTAGTTGTTCATTTGAGAAATGAGTGGGAACACGCAACAACGTGAGTATAGTTTTTGTTGGTGAATATGAAAATGCAGCACACAACAGTGTGAATATGTTTTAGTTGTTGTCCGTCGTGAAATGTAAGGGGAGCACGCAGTGCGAATGAAATAGTTTTTCATTGAAATGCAATATGGACTGTGTAGCAGGGCGAAGTGTTAATAGTTTGGAGGAGACAGAGTCTTGTTTTGGTAATGCACAGTAGTGCAGACACAGAAGTGTAGAATTTGTAATTTGAAGACAGAGACAGAGTATTTTTCAGAAGAGACAGTGAAGTTTATTTTTGCTTTGGAACTGCATCTGAAGCAGTCTTTTGTGTAATCCCTCTGTGATAGGAAGGCCTTTTTTGTAACAGTTGATTTTTGTTAATGAATACAAAGTTGTTTTTTGTGGGTCTGTGAAACTCTGTTCTCAGAAAACAATTTTAGCTTCCCTGTGTTAAGATGTTGTGTTAAAACAGAGCATTATTCTCTGTTCAGTATTGTTTGGAATTATCAGAAATTCCCAAAAAAATGTATTAGATAAAAATTGGACCAAGTCTAGAGACACTTGAGTAAAGTTTTGATGAATGGTTGAAATAAAGAGGAAAATATGAAAATAATTCAATAAAATAACAAACAATAGCTCGTTCGAGATGAGTTATAGTTCAAAGCTCCGTGATTTGGTAGAGTCGAATTTGACCTCAAATTTAACGTCTATCGTCAATTGCAGCTATTGGGTTTTTTTTCGTCAAAGCCGCCAATTCTAGGGGTGCTCCTACACATGGAATGGTGTTTTTTTTCGGTGAAATGTAGAGTAGTCACCCACCATTGATAACATAATGTGCTTCCATGTGTCATATCGATTGGAAAAGAACCATGTGAATTATGAGAGAGGGACCTTGCTTTACACTTGCTGGTTAGGCCTACTTTGTCGAGCAAAACATGGATGAATCTGGAAATGATGTGAATTAAGTAAACTAATGTGAGTCTATGATAATCACCTTTACATTTCTGAGCTTATCTGGATTGCGGATTCGCTAAATATTTGGTAATTAGAAAGACATGGGAGCGGTCAAATTATTGACCGCGCCCATGACGATGTCCGTTTGATTTCCAAAAATTAGGCGAACCAACAATCAAGAGAAAGATGCCCCCTTGAATTTGTGAGCTTATCTCAATTGTTGATGCACCGAATATTCGGCTAGTCCGGCTTCGAGAGCCTTTAATGCATTTTCAATCGCATAACCTTTGGGAAATAGTATATAATTCTTAAAAGTGCTTTATCACCCTTTGAATGTTGATATGGCTAGCTGTGGTTGGCCACTATTGACAAAAATACAATGTGGCTCTTTGCCAACTTAGGAGGAAGGTCCAATATCACATCTACCCATTCAATGCACGAGAGGTTGTCCCTTGTAGTGCTTCATTCCCCAAAAAAAAATCATCTATCTTTTACATTAAAATAGCATAACCGTATTTACTAATGTCTATAGGTTGATTAACAAATTTTGATTTATGAAGGTAAATCACTACGAGATGTCATCCAACTGAAAGACTATGGCATCGCACTGGTCTCCAAATTTTGATGTTATAACAATGGTGGTTCCAAAGATGCTAGTATCAGTTAGGTTACATAATCTCTCTCTCCCTTTTTGACACCACCAAGTATTATAAGGGACTGGAAACACATTAGGGAGGTTTATGAAGACGGATCTAAAAAAAATTGTAAAAGGTATGTTTTTACTTTTTCCATGATTTGTGTAGAGATATACCTTACTAAAGGCCTACTAGGTCACATCCATCTGGCTCATAAATATTTTAAGTGGACTCCAATATTAGATTTTAAAAACATGTCACTCATGTGCTAAATCTGTCTATGAATAGGAAATTTGTAGAGTACATGGCCACAAGCTAAAAAAGTTACAAGAAGGTTAAAGAAAAGACCACAAAAGCCGAAGGGATTGTAGGTTCTAGATGTGCATCTCTCAGAAGACAAGGAAGAGGAAACATATGAGAATCGTCAAAAAATGGAGGGATATAAACAACAAGGACAACAAGAGGAGGAGGGAGAAAAGAAGAAGAATGACACTGAAAGTCATACTGAGAAAGACATTGAATTAGCAGTGATTTTGGTACCATAAAAACAACATGAGGAAAGACACAACATTCAAGGAGCACATCAAACAAAGCAGACACATATTTCTAAGAGCTCTGACTCAAACAAAAAAGTTCCTAAGAGGATTGAAGGAGAATAAATGACAATAGTAATGATCGCTCCCAATCAAGGAGGCTAGCAAAAGGTGGAAAAAAAAGGAAAAAAGGGGAAAATAAGTGATTTTTATCACACAACCCCGACAAATTTAAGTAACTTTTAGCCTTTCTCATTTTTGTGCATCAACTAAAAGACTAACTTGATCGAATGCTTTCGGGCATCTACGAAATGTAATTTTGTTCCTTTGATTTTTTTTTCCAAAGAAAATTGTTCCTTTGATTTTTAGGTTGAATAAAATTAGGATTTTTTTCTTCTAAAAATTTATATTTTTCTTTTGTTTCTCAGGTTATATGTGATCCTCTAACCTTGACCTGTGGCTTGAGGAGCTGCGACCAAGGGGAATCTAAACCATCAAAGTCACCCAATGATCGCACCTGGCATGGTCCACACTAGCCCTAGGTTGATTACTTTTTTTAGCATGTCTCCGTCCCCAACACAAGGCACAGCCAACCCCCTTGAAGTTTGATCCTGGGTCGCCTTGCTAAAAAGCTCATCCTCAACTAGTTGTATTAGTGAGACTTGAATTTAAAAAATTATACTATTATTATTAATATTAATTATATATATTATTATAATAAAAAGATTTTTTAAGTTATCTATTATTATTATAATTATAATATAGTAATATGTTATAAAGATAATATATTATAACAATCAGTTTTACCTTAGGGTGCAAAGGGCACACTCCCGACGTTTTGGGGTTACACCATACGCATACACAACTTCGAAGCATATAATCATAGGGCTGACTAAAAACAGAGGGCTAAAACGCGACATAGAATTTTCATGACCTCATTGAAATCTCTACAGTGTCAGCGTACGAATCTCTATAGTGTAATAAGAACCTACCAATAAAAAACATCTTCAACGTAATTATAATTATAATAATTAAAATTTATTTTAATTATAATTATTATTAATAATATATTTATTGTAATATTTAATATTATATATATAATATATATTATATTAAAAATTCTCAGCATTGATTTTTAATATTTGATCTTAAAATAAGTAAGATATTTACTATATTATATTATATTATATTAATAATATAATAATATGTTTTTTATATACATATTAATATAAATTATAGATAGTTATAGTTTAGTATTTGTTTAATATGAGTTTAATATTATAGTTTTAATATAAGTAAGGATAAATTAAGTGATCAACTAAGTGAATAAGTTTCAATTAATATTCGAATTCTATATTAAATGTAATATTAGAAACTTTAATATTAAACCCAATATTATAAATCTTCATATTAAACCCAATATTTTAATCTCAATATTAAACCTAATATTATAAACCCTAATATTAAGCACAATATTATGAACCCTAATACTAAAGATGTTAGTATAAATTGTAATATTATGAACCCTAATATTAAAGTCTAATTTTATAATGTCAAAATGTGGTTTTGAATAAATTTCAATGTAATATAACATTGCTATAATGATTGTCAGATTGATTGTCACATTGCGACATTGTTTGTCAAAATGCAACGTTAGATATATTTCAATATCATTCCAAGATCATAGTTTTAAACCCTAATATTAAAACCAGTATTATAAATCCAATATTTAACTCTATTATTAAACATAATATTATGAACCCTAATATTAAACCCTCAAGTTATAAACTCGATATTATACACCTTAATATTAAACTCAATATTTTAAACTCAAATATTAAACCTGAGATAAAAAAAAAAAAAATGTAGTATCATAAACCCTAATATTAAAGGCTAATTTTGTAATGATGAAATTTGATGTTGAATAAATTGAAATGTAATGTAGCATTATGACAATCGGATAGTCAAATATATTGTCACAATGTGAAAATATTTGTCACAATGCAACATTGGATAAATTGTAGTATCATTCCAACATCACAATATTAAACCAAATATTATAAACGTTAACATTATAAAACTTAATATTATAAACTTTTATTTCAAACCCATTATTAAACACTAATATTAAATCCGATAATGCAAACTCCAATAACAAACCAACTATTAAAAACTTCACTATTAAACCCAATATCATAAACTCTGGTATTAGATCTAAAATTATAAACCCTACATTAGAGAATTTTTTGGGTCTAAAATGGACCTCCTAAGGAATATTATAAAATAATAGTGGAAATAATAAAATAAGATTACATTAGCTCATCAAGATTTGGAGGGAAAACAAGAAAAAAGGTACTTTTTCAACTCGTGTTTTCAACTTATCTCCCTACGATATTACTCAAATTTTGAGTGGGAGCACTTGTTCGATGTAGAATTTAATTTTGCATCCAAGGAGTACCCATGTTGCATATTTTTTATGAACCCTATTACACAAAAAATTTGAAATACATGAAAAAACGTGATTGCAACATGGGTACTCCTTGGATGAAAAATTAAATTATGCATCCAACGAGTGCTTGTTCTCGAAATTTGAGTAAAATCGTAGGGAGAAAGGTTGAAAATACGAGTTGAAAAAGTATTTTTTTCATCATTTTATCATTTTACTCCAAACATCGTGAATCATCCCCATGGTTGACATCATCATATTGAAACCTATTGGTTCTTATAAAGTTGATTTTTGTTGTACATTTATTTCAAGGCCTATTTTTTACCTCAAAATTTATTTAATGATATTAAATCCAATATTAAAATCAATATTATAAACCTGACATTTAAAACTCAAATATTAAAACCCTAATAATAAAAACCCTAATATTAAACTCAATGTTATAAACCCTAATATTTAAAACCCTAATGTTTATAATAATGTAATGTAACATTGCAAAAAGTATTGTTAGATAGATTGTCACATTGCCACAATGTTTGTGATAATGAGACATTGGATATATTTCAGCATCATTCCAACATCACAATATTAAACCCTAATATTAAACCAAATATTATAGGCTCAATAGTAAACCCTAATATTAAATCCAATATTAAAAACACTAATATTATAAAACTAGTATTATAAACCTTAGTATTAAACCTAATATTATGAAGCTTATTATTAAACCGAATATTACAAGCTCTAATATTAATACCAATATTAAAAACCCTAATATTATAAACCTAAATATTCAACCCAATACTAAACCCAACATTATAAATCCAATATTAAACCCATTATTGTAAAACCAATATTAAACTCCAATATTAAAAACCCAATATGAAATCCAATATTTAACCTAATATTAATCCCTAATATTATAAGTTCAATATTTAACCCTATTATTAAACTCAATATTATGAATCCTAATATTATAACCCTAATATTAAACCCAATATTATAAACCCAAATATTAAACTAGATATTAAAAACTGTAATGTTGTAAACATATTACTAAAGCCTAATTTTGAAACGTTAAAATGCGACATTGAATAAATTGTAATTTAATGCAACATTGTGACAATGATTATCAATATTAACTAGGACATTGTGGTAATGTTTGTTACAATGTGGCATTAGATAGATTTCAATACCATTCCAACATCACAATATTAAACCCAATAATGCAAACCCCGATATTAAACTTACTATTAAAAACCTTAATATTATGAAACCTAATAATATAAACCCAATATTAAACCCCAATACTATAAACCCAATATTTAAAACACAAAAAATAAAATCCTTATAACAAAAAACCAAATATTAAGCTCTAATAATAAACCTAATATTAAACCTTAATAAACCAACATCACAAACCGTAATATTATAAACTCAACATTATAAACCTCAATATTAAAACCAATATTATAAACCCAATATTAAAAGCCCTAAAATTATAAACTCAATATTATAAACCTTAATATTAAACACCATATTATAAACCCTACTATTAAACCAAATATTTCAAAGTAAATATTAAATCTTAATATTAAACTCAATATTATAAATCATAATATTAAACCTAATATTATAAATTGAATATTAAAAAACCTAATATAATAAAAGGCAATATAATAAGCCCTAATATTGAAGTTTATATTATATATCCTAATATTACAAACCTTAATATTATGTTAAACCAATGTTGAAATGTGACATTGGATAAATTACAATCTAATATAACATTGTGATAATGATTGGCGTATTATGATGTTGCATGAATTCATATACCATTTGGATGTCACAATATTATTATTATTATTATTATTCAAGTTTATTAATATTAATATTGTTATTAATAAACATTTTTAAATCATCATTATCACTGTGTGAGGATGACCTTCGTTGACTAAGGTTGATAATGTTTGACTTTGACGAAGCATTAGTAAAAAAAATCGTGATGTATAACCATGGTTGACCATTCAACCATCTTGATCATAGTTGATCTTGGTTGATCCTATTTTACCATGATTGACTATTCTAGACCATTCTAACCATAGAGATCTTAATTGATGACCATAATTACCTATATTATGTTTTTAATATTATTTACATTAAAATTATTATTAATGATATGAATATAAATAATATTATTATTAATAATAACATTATTATATTATATTACATGTTAAATTAGGTTTGTAATCGCACACAACATGTGTTAAATGTTTTGTATAACATGAATATTAATATAAAGTATAAATTATTTATTATTATTAAATTAATAATTATTTATTTATACTAATGTGATAGTGTTAATGTAATAAAGTATTTATGCAAAATTATTATAATTAATAATATTATTATTGCTAATGTTATTAATATTAATCTTATTAACAATTTTCTAAGGAAATATTACTAATATTAGATTTTAATGTTATATAATAGTTATTTCAATTTTTAAAGTTTGGTAAGACTAAATTTTCATCATGTCCAATATATCATCACAATCGGGGGATTGAACCGATCACTTCACCTCAAGAACTTCCTTAAGAAAACATTTTGATACATCGATTCCAAACGTCTATAAAACAATGTTGTCTATATAATTATTAATATAATATACGTGATAATATTAATATTAAAGATTAGAATTTTAAATATTAATGAATAATATTAATATTAAACATATATACTTAAATTAAAATATAAACATTAACATTAACATTAAAATTATTAATCAATAAAAATTAAAATTTATTAACATGAACATTTAAAATTATTATAAACTTTACTTATAATAAACAGAAATTCAAATGAAATATAAAATTAATTATCAAGCCATTATTATTATATTATAATAATTAAAATTTTAATATTATTTTAATTATTCTGATATGAAATAATAATATTATGAACATTATTTTAAATTATAAATTAACTGATATAAATTAAAATTATTTACCAAAGTAACTTAAGTAGAAAAAGCACTAATAAAATTATAAAAACCAGTAATAAAACCCAATATTACTATAAACCTTATAAACCTGGTAATAAATGCTTATATTGTTATTATATTATTTTCTTAATTAAAACCTAATATAATGATTAGGTTTATAATAATAAAATTTTAAAAACCTAAGTTTAATTGTAAACTTAAACTTAAACCTAAATCTACTAATAATAAACCTCAACTTAAACTTAACCATAATAATAAAATCTAACAAAAATAAAACTTATTTTACTATATTAAAAACCTAATATTATAAACATAATACCATATATTAAACCTAATAATGGCAAATCCCAATATTTAAGATCAACAAATATTAACCTGTATAAAAGAAAAATCAAATATTAAACTTTAATATTTAAACCTATATTATTATAAATTTGACATTATAAACTTTATTATAAACCCAATAATTATAAATCCAATATTGAATGTATATTAAAAACCTTGATATTATAAACTCAATATTATAAATCTTAATATTAAACTCAATATTATAAACCCTAATATTAAATCTAATATTAACAACCTTAATATCATAAACTCAATATTATAAACTTTAATATTAAACTCAATATTATAAGCCCTAATGCTAAATCCAATATTTCAAAGCGAATATTAAACCCTAATATTAAACTCAATATTATAAACCATATATATTAAATATGCCCCAATATTATAAACCAAATATTAAAATGCCTAATATAACAAGGAGCCACTTTCGTGGCGGTAGTCCCTGCCGGGGTGTGCAGGGACAATACAATACAAACGCTGTGACAGTGCAGTATGGAAAAGGTATCAGTCCTTGAATTAGCAAGTTTAGCACCAAGAAGCCAATAGGCCAGAAACTATGCTTCTACAACAAATTTCAATAATTAATAAATAACAGAAAGTAATGTAATCCCATAAAAGAAAAGGGCATACCTGCAGTGACATCAAGCAAGCTGAGATATCCCATACATTAAAGGCTCTGACAACCAATCTTTCACGTGAACCAACATCCCAAATTCCAATATCGCCAACATTCGTTCCAACTGGCAGATAAGGTAGATAAGTCCACTGCTCAAGTTTTAAATGACGAGACACTTTTGACATACAGAGAAATCAATGTGCACACCCAATATAATGAATATTTGGGGCCACATTGAACAAAATATTTCAGAGATTAGAGATAGATCACCTAGTAGTATCGTTGGCTGCAGTGGGTGAAAATCCATGCTCATAAAATTTGAACCCTGGTTAAAGGTTCTTGAAACAATTTTAGGAATTTCTTGCAGGTACATGCTGGGAGGATGAATTGAAGCTGGATAGGACACCTACAATTACAGAATGGAGATGAAAATAAGTCTAGTGATATCTTGGAATAAAGCACAACACCCTTAACACGCTGCTGAAACCCATAAAGCAATTCTGAGTATGTGTGTGTGCATGTGCACACACAGTTTAGTGATTTCCATAATAACACAAGACACTTAACACACTGCTGAAACCCATCTAGCAGCTCTAAGTCTGTGTATGTGCATGTGCTTGACTAACACACAGGTGAGTGATCTCTATAGTCCTCCAACGCCACTCGTTGAAAGTTGAGTCCTCCAACGCCATTCGTTGAAAGTTGAGAAAAATTTAACAGAAGACTCAGCAGCCAGCACAATCTATCAATAATTACATCAAATATTCCCAATACAAACGTAACCAACAAACACCTTTATAACGTTGGAATCTTAGCCAAGACACAACGAAAGCTAAGGAAGCTACAGAAGAAAACAATTTATGCAACATTTCAATACGTGCTGAACCCCTCCATTACCCAGAGACAAATTTGAGAAAGGATTCTATCTCAAAGCGTAAACTGTTGCATCCTGTGTCCATACCTCATCAGTTTGACCAGGACGAATCCGTTTCACAAGATGTTCAGAATCTGCAGATTGATAATCCAATCCGGGATTACTATTGGTGGGTGGAGTCCTTGGGTGTTTTAGCAAAGCAGCTGAAGTCATTTAACAAAAAACCAATTAAAATTTTACATCCTATTTAAATATTGGCACGCTCATCATCTTTGATAAAGATGCTATCTTTTCTCATCTCTCTTTCTAGGCAAAACCTAAAGTCAAGCATGTTACCACATGTTTGCAAACCAAAATATGGAACTTAATCTACTATACAAAATACGGTCATCTCAGTTCACCTGGATGTTGTTGTGAAACCAGAGAAGACGGTGCAGCAGCCACTACAGTATGTGGAGCTGGAGGAAAAGAATTCACCATCCATCCTGCAAGGGCACTTGGATGAGTGGCTGCAGGTTGGAATGGCTGCAGTCAAAATTTTATAACGCATGTTAGATTGACAGTAACTCTGAAATATAGTTGAATGCAGTTTAAAGTAATGGCTAATTCCAGGACAAAGAAATTTTCAACCGACAAAATTATTTACAAGTTACAGGAATTAATTTCTGAACTAATGTAGTCATGACTTACGATATGTGCACCAACAGCAGGAAATGAACCCCCTTTCGAAAGTGCACCAACAAGAGAACTATTTGCAGGAGGAGTTCGAGCTTCATTCGAAGGCACACATGCATGGTCAACAAATAGGGTCTTGATATCAGGATTGGGTCGAGGGTTTTTGCAAAGCTGGTGCTGCCAATTGCGGCTGAAAAAAGAAATCAGAAGTGATTTTACATTTTGCATCATACATGATCAATTCCTTTTAAAAAATATAGCATTTCGACTTCATTTCACTTTCCATAGGCTACTGGGAGAGTTTCAACCTCATACATCCATATTAAAGTCATCCAAAGTACGTAAAAAACTCCCAAACACCACAAATAGAAACTGAGAAGATACAGTTAGAAATCATAATGCCTCAACGCACATGACAAAATGATTAAAATTATCCACCCCTCATAAATTCCGACTGGAACTTTGATATCATATTCATGGTTCTGGGCAGGGGTTATAAGGGATGGATAATTTTGCCAAGCAAGATATCCTACTAGACCTTTGATTTATTAACGTTCTGAGCCGTGAAGCTTTAAGACCGGGAAATGCCAACTTGTCTCGAAAAAGAGGGTTAGCTTCAATCAGCTTTTGAGCTCCAGCAACATAATATTCCGAGCCGATTTTGTGTCTCCATATTTAGAAAGCTGCTCATTTTCTCTGCAAGTGTAACCAATCAAGTTCTCAGGACTTCTCACAGACTAAAACACCACAAAGAATAAGGCAA
>APFE031484359.1:0-13997 GCA_000404065.3 Pinus taeda | reverse complement strand
ACCATTCTTCCTACAATGTCTATCGATTGTTTCACATGAAATTCTCTGCAGATCTTTGCACCCACAAACTTTGCAAGGGAAATAACATTTCCCATCAATGACCCCTAGCTGATTAGTTCCCCATATAATGTTTTTTGAAATTCTTCCCAACCACAAAAAATGATATAAAACAAAATCTATTTTTTGCTCGCGAAAAAGACCTTATAACCTTTTAGAATTATTGTAGTTATAGCAAAGATGTCACAACATCTCTTACATGCATGATATTTATATATTTATTTATTGTCGCAATTGCGTTGTTAGATGACTAGTCAAAGTCAAAGATGACCATAAAAAATGGTCAAATTGACATCATAATGAAAAAAGCCACATGTCGTCGCAATTGAGACGACAAATGTTGTTCATCGCAATTCTGACTCCTAAAATAAGGCATCAAAATTTCCACCGCCAACATCTATCATCACAATTGCGATGACCTATAGATAATCCATTACAAAAACTAAAAAAATGACATTTTTCTTGACCTTTGCGATAGTATGGGCCATACCGTTGGAATAATTCGTTTGAATTTAGTCCTATATGTAGTAGTGACCTGAGAGTTGTTTTGTAACTGCTAACGGAGAATAGGTTATATGGAAAACTCAACATGTGCGAGTTTTTCCAAACCTAGGTTCACTAATTGGGGCATGTATTTTCAAAGGAAGGAGTGGCTATTGATCAATAAAAGGTCAAGGAAATAATGGAATAGCCTACTACCCAAAAGGAAATTGAGGTTAGATCCTTTATGGGATTGGTTGGTTACTATCGAAGGTTCATTCATAACTTCTCAAATATTGGACATCTCGTCATTACTTTACAATGAAAATGAGTAAAATTTCAATGTACACGTGAATGTGAAACTAGTTTTGAAAAACTAAAGAAGTTACTCACTTGTGCACCTATCTTGAAAATAGTTTACTTAGAAAAAGGTTTCGTGGTTTGCACTGATGCTTATGAGGAGGGACTTGGTGGAGTCTTGATGCAATAAGGGCATGTGGTCTATTATGAATCCAGGAAGTTGAATGACCATGAAAATAATTATGTCACCCATGAATTAGAGTTGCGAAGCTATAGTTCATGCTTTAAAGATGTGGAGACATTATTTATTGGGAATAATATTTATGTTGATGATAGAACATGGACGACTCAAATATTTGTTTGACCAACCCAAGCTAAATGCTAGACAAGCTAGGTGGTTTTATTTAATAATTGAGTTTAAATTTTACATTAAGCACATCAAAGAAAAATAGAATAAAGTAGCAGATACAATCAACATGAGTTTGCAAGAAATTCACTTGGAAAATTTGAGCATATGCTCATTTGACATCAAGGACAAAATTAAATAGCGGATGATTAATGATGAACATTACGAATATGTGAAAAAGTGTTGGAAAAAGCAATAAGATGAATTTGTGAGCGCAAGGTACCAACTCAATGATGATGACATAATTTTGTTAAAAAAAAACAAATATGTACCTAATGCATTTGATTTAAGGAAGCTTGTTATGGACGAGTTCCATAAGAGACCATATGTATGCCATCCTAGTTACTAGAATATGATAACAACTATGAGCAAAGAATATCATTTTCCATGAGTGAAGAAGGATATAGTTGAATACATTGCTAAGTGTTTGGAATAGTAACAAGTGAAGGTGGAATGCATGCATCCAACTAGATTTTTGCAATCAATCCCAATCCCAAAATGGAAATGGGAAGTCATATCCATGGAATTTGTCATGATATTACCCAAGACAACAAGGAAACATGATTCCATCATGGTGGTAGTGGATAAATTGAGCAAGACAACTCACTATATAGATGTTAAATATACCCATAAAAAAATGGACATAACTCAGATATTCATAAAAAAAATATTTAGGTTGCATGGAGTACCTAAAAATGTAATATCAGATAGAGACTTTGAGTTCACTTCAAAATTTTGGAAGTCACTATTCACTATTTTTGGAACCTTCTATCTTTTAGCACTTCCTAGCATCCTTAAATAGATGGTCAAACAGAAAGAGCGAACAAAATCTTGGAAGACATGTTGAGGATGTATGTCATGCATCAACTAAGGAAGTGGGAAGATTGCCTTTGACTGGTGGAGTTTGCATATAACAATGGTTATAAAGAGTCATTTTGAATGAGCCCATTTGAGGAATTATATGGCAAGAAATGAAAAACTCTTATAAGCTGGGATGACCCAGTAAACACATTAGTTATTGGACCTAATATGTTAAAGGAGATGGTTAATATTATTGGGTGTAGTATATGGTGGACTAATGGACCAATATTTAATTGTTAATACGAGGTTTGTGGACTTCAATAAGTAGCATTGGAAATGTTGGAGAAAGACTTTAGAGACCTGTAAGACAAAACCCTAATATGTATAGAAATTGTCCATCTCAAGTTTCTACAAGCAATAATGCAATCTTGTAATCAAGGGCATCCATTAGGGACAAAACCCTAGCTACTGCAAACACTAACCCTACAATCCACCAACATTTGAAAGAAAATTTGAACTGAAATGAAAACCCTAATTAAGGAGCAAACTCTAACTACTGATAAATTTGGAATCATGAGAATTTAATTCTATATAGATTGAACAACTCCAATGCAAATTCTGATAATCCAGTTACGATAAAATAAATTCTCTCGCCGATGTTGGGCCATGAATACGACCACTTTGTAATACTTATTTCATCCATTTTTACTCTTCTCTACTATATCATCTATTATAATTTATCATTTAAATCCATTTTATAAAAGATTTATGCTCTTATGGATGAATATTATTTATTCTCCTTTATTTCTAATAAATTGATGATTATGCGTGATTTTATCAATGATAGTTTTAATAAATCAGTTGTAACATTATTCACCATTTTTAGCCTCCAAGATAATCTCCAGATTGAAGACTTGATCATTAAAAGTGCCAACTCAGAAATTCGCTGGAATAAGAAGTGACGATTTTGCGGTTGAGATTCTGAGCAAATGAAGCAGAATCTGGAAAATATGGAACATGGGTTTTGTCCAGAACGGACCCAATTAACTTTAAGTAAGAATGGTTTGCCCAAATTCGGCTTGTACTGAGAGAAACACAGGGTTCTTTGAGCATGATTTTCTCAGATTTGTTGTTGCGGCTGTCCTGCAAATCTCAACTGCAAAGCCAAATTCGTCTTGCTCTTGTTGAAAGCTGGATGGAAATATATATTCTTGTTTATCAATTGGTTGGAAAAAATCTAATTTTGTAATAGAAATCATGTTGTACTTATCTTGATTGTAACTGCTCTTTGATCTCTCTTTATTTAAATCACAACAGAGATCAGAGAGGGGGGTGATTTCAGAGGGATTCGAATGATGGAATTGAGGATGAATTAGAGCTTCAGAATTGAGGATGGCAGAGAGAGTGGATAATGGCTGAGAGATTGAGAGACTTCTTGTTGTAATCCACTGTAACTCTGCTTTGATATTTTAATATAAATCTAGTTGCCATTCCATCTTTGATCCTGAAGTAACCCAGCAGCATCCGCTGGCGGCTAAAGGCCCAACCTCTGGTGGAGTACGCTGCTGCTGTATTATATCTTTATGATTCCTGTGTGGTTTGATCTCTTTTTTTTACTCTGTTCAGTAATGTGACGCACTTTACTGTTTTACATATCAGTACTATTAGATATACTTGATTAGATACTATCGTTATCTGCAACAGGAATGCTATGTTATCATTTTAACTTTGTATCGCATTGCTGTTCCTTTGGATAATTGATATCACATTACTGTTCCTTACAGATTGTCATTCGATTACAGATTAACCACGTTGTATGTTCCTAAATCGGTACAACTGTATGATGTATTCTTAAATTGTAACTGTTGTTTATTCGGGATTGTTGTTCCGTTACAATTGCTGTTACTTTATAACTGTGATTCATGCATATTGTATCGAAGCTCGGATTACCGTCCCTTTTAATGATAAGTGTGTTGCGTGCTTGATTTGGATTGTTGTACATTCATATTTAGTTGTTGTTCCATTTCTGAATTGTTGTTTCATTTCAATTGCTGGTCTATTTCAAGATTGCTGATTTGTTGTTTCATTTACTTGCCATTTCTTAAGGACAAACTTAGGCTGTAGTGAGTGTCAGCTTCTGCTATTTGGCTCCCAGACCTCTGATCTGCTCCCATCAGTTATGAAAGGGATAGGTTATTGCCACCAAACCCTTGGCTGATGCGCTGTTCTATTTCATTGTTATTTCCTTTACTTGCCATTTCATTTATATTCATCAAGGACGATCTTAGGCTGTAGTGAGCCCCAACATCTGCTACCTAGCTCCCAGACCTCGGATTTGTTCTCATCAGTTATGAAAAGGATGGGTTATTGCTACCGAACCTTCGACTGATGCAATGCTTGGTGTGATTTAGCCTTTTGAAGTAGTTAAGTTGTAGACATGCACCCATTTACTTTGTTGTTCATTTCTATTGATTAATTGCACTAGTTTGCTTTTAAAGAGTTTTCCTAGTTTACTTTCAATGGCAGCTTTAGTTCAATTTCGATTTCCTTTTGATTGCTTTAAAGCAGGACTATCAACTGTAGAGAACATTGGTTATTGCTTCCTCATTTCCAGATTGATTGTCTTGTTCCAGTTTGATTTCAATTGCACCAATCTCTAGAGGAATGAGTTATTGCTACTGTATCCTCAATTGATGTTTGTTGAGTGAATAGTTGGATTTCAGAGCATTTGAGTTTATGTTATTGTTAGTTTTCTTTCACTTTTGTAGCTTTTAAGCACTATACTACAAAACATTACTCTTGAGTAAATAGCCACCTCAGACTGAGTACACTCTTGAAATAAAAAGTCGTCCCTGGGTTGATAATTAATGTGAAGGTAATTAGGAGTTTAAAAGACACCTTTTTATCGCTCCACAACCGAACACCAACCAAGCCTATTATAATCCTACACTTAGTTCTATTTTCACTCAACCCTGTGTTTAATCAAGTAAATGAAATAATGGATTCAAGTCTACCTAAGGTGTTACCACATCAATAAAATGCATTAACTACAAATATTGCATGCATAAAGCAAAAGTAACCTTTATCCGATCTAAATAATCATCACACACTCACATGCATAGACTCAATGAATATCTTTCTTCCTCAACTGAGATTAGAGCTGGAAACACTATGTTACCTAACTAGTGCAAGAAGGAAACCAAAATAAATCAAACCTAAATATAAACCAATCCTCTACAAATGAGTGTCTTGAAAAGTTACGGGCATGTAACATAAAGAATACAAACCAACACTTTGTAAACAAATATCCGAAAATGCTATAGGAGTATAACACACCACTACCCCATGGATAAATCAATTGAGAAAGTTACAGGTGCACTGTGTTGCAAATACAATTCAAACTGTAGACAATCCTTTCAAAGAAACTGTAGATAGATGGCTTAAAATACTAGGTTTCTTTCCCATAACAATCCTTCTTGCCATTCAATGTTTATTACAGGTTACAATTGCATGTTTTGTATGAATGTAGATCACTACTTCAAATGATTAAATATTCAATATCTAGAAGTCAAATGACAACATAGATTAATATGCAAGCTTTTGGAATAATAAACCAAAATGATTTAATATTCAGACTCTATTTCTAATCATAAAAATAAGTCAAATAATGGCATCGCAAAGTTTGTGTTTCAATTCAATCCAAATGGTTACAAACCATTGTAATTATATTGAAACTTGGATCAATAACCTTCAGGTCTAATGAAAATGAATCAAACCATATGACCTCTCGGATCTCAGTTATCCTAATTCATTCAATAATGGATATAGATATCATAATATGGTCAAAATCCAAGCTACAACTGAAGGGGTTTCAAATGGCTAAAGGTTTGTTCTCCTTTTATGGTGATAGAAGACCAAGGAAATGGTAATATCTCTAGTTCTTGTACCAAAATATGTAGATATAACTTATAATATCTTTGTATCAACATTTCATTGGATCACTTAATAGATCAATAGCAACATTAAAACCCTAAATTAAAGCCGCCAACAAAACATAAAATAAGTGAATGACTTTAGAGCATATGGGAAATGATTGTTATAACTTATTATTAGTGTTCACACAAGAAATATGCGTTATACTTCCAGATCCCAATGTAAATCAAATATGAAACAATGAGATGTATAAAACTTAGAAATGGTTGAGTATAAATAATGCACATAGTTTTACTAGATATGAAAACGAGCTTCAACAACTAACACCAAAATGATAGATCACACACACACCTTAGTAAACTAATCAAACCACTTAATAAATAAATATACACTGAGGGATGTGAAGTTGGGCTAGTTGGGCCCAACCAAACCAACTCGTCCCCTTCGTAATAGATCTAAGTCAGAAAGATGAAATCAAGCATTGATCGCACATATAACTGAAATAAAACCTAGCATGAGTCCTTTGATTTGAATTATACTCAATCTTTTCAATCAGAAGCCATATGCTGAAGGTCCAAACCGATAATATAAAACTAGAATAATATCATCCTCCTTGGAATATGCCATGACTGGTCTTTTTATACATGTTACATTACATATTTAGGCTGTAACAACCCATTTTCTTCAAATCTATGCATGACTTGGGATTATGGAAAATTGTGTTTTTTAACAAATCGACCTCAAAGAACCTTTTGTTTCTCCCAAAGAATGGTGAATTTAAAAAAAAAACTCACATTATAGTTAATTTTACGTACTGGGAACAAAACCCATGTCCCAAAGTTTTTAGATTCTCCCTCATTTGCACACAAATTGAGGAGGAAGTTGGCTTTTTGAAAATTGCTGTGAATTTGTGGCAGAGGCATTAATTAACTTCTAGAGACCCACACGTGTGAATTAGGTGTGTTTTGACTCACATGGGATCATGAAAACGTTTTTTCAAACAAAAACCATGTTTTTGGGTGTGTTTTGACCGACATGTCGAACTATAAACAGGTGCATGAAATGTACTGCTAGTGCAAGATCAAACCATAAATTTGTTACATGCTATAATATGATCATGTATGGTCCTTTCTCAAGTTTTGATGCACTAACGACCAATTATTAATTTTCACCTGCCATAGGGTGAACCATTATTAATAGTAATCTCGCATAATTCCTCTTTAATTATTGAAACATAAAGGAAATTAAAAAATTTACCTTGTCATGATTATGTTTATGTGAATATCCCACAAATGTGAAAAATTAAGACAATAAACATAAGAACTAGATAAAATATAAATGATTACAGAGAAAAAAAGGTGTGCAAAATTTAACAAAAGTAAGACCCAACAAAGATCAAACATAAGCTAAAGATAGCCCAGGATCGACAAAATAGTTTGTAGACCAACAAAGAATGCATAAATATTTCCAAGTGGGAGATAATTTCTATCTCCACATTAAGACAAAGAAGATCTCATTGAAAGTGGGCTATTGTGCCAAGTTGGCACCCAAATATTACAGACCATTTCATATATTGGAAATATTGGGACTAATGGCTTACATATTAGCCTTACTACCCACAGTGAAAGCACTTGATGTTTTCATGTTTCATTTCTTAATAAATATGTTCATGATGCTAATCATTTTGTTGATTTATATATGAAATGTGGAACCCAAGGGAGAGTTCTAACTAGAACCACTATGCATATTGGATTAGAGACAAAATACACTCTAGAATCAAGTAATAGAGCGAGATAAGGTGAAATGGAAGCACTTTGGACCCGATGAATCCATGTGGGAGATGGATGATCAAATTATGGTGATGCACCCATATTTTCTTTGCTAATTATGTGAATGTAAGAGCTATTTAAAAAGCTCAATTTTGTTCTATCATTTTTCTGATAATAACATCAAGGATGGTGTTCCACTAAGGGGGTGAGGTTTGTAACACCCTTGGTATGCTCCCCCTAATTTTTATAATGTATTTGTATGATGCCTATGAATGATTATAAACTTAATTGAATAACATGAAGGGTGGGACCACATATCCACAATCTAAGAGGGAAGAGGAAGATGAATTAGAGTGATGATTGCTGACACCACCACTTAGTTAAATATTCAACTAGTAAGAAAGATATAGAAAAGAAGAAAAACATTCCCCACGGAACATGAATGGACACAAAATAAAAATATAAAAAGGGACTTGAGCAACAAGAGGGGGGTTGGCCTCTTATTGGTCCTTTGTTGGAAGAAATGAGAATCTGTCATTGAGAAATAATTTTTTGAGCATTAGTGTGGGTTGTGTAGAATTTTTTAGAATTTGTCTACAAATTAGTCAGCTCTGATACCATGTAGAATTTTCTCTACAAATTAGCGAGCTCACTGATATCATGTAGAAATTTCACCTGCAGATCCAACTGATATATGCAATGTACTAAGGCATAATACTAGATCTACATCTACCATAAACTTAGCGTAAGCTTAATTGAACATGAGCAACATCAAGCATGAACACATATAACTGATAAGAAGGAATCAATCACACACAACACATAATATATCACTGGGGAAAGCACCAGCATAAAACCCCAACTTTGTATTATCAATCAGGTGGAAATCCTCAACAACATATAAAAAGAATAAGCTCAATAGCTATCCTACTCTCTCTGTACTATGATGATGTATATCATGAACCAATCTAGCCCTGTATATAAAGGCTGCTCCTCTGGTCCAATCCCCTATTTCCTTGCGCAGTTTTAATTGGGGTCCAATTACAAAACATATGTGAATTGGCCCCAGATCATACCTGCTGTCAACCTCAGGTCCAACTACACAATCCTTGAGGACACTAGTTCCACCTGCATGCAAGGAATATTCACTAGGAAGATCTAAGCATCTCATATAAAAAGAATAAGCTCAATAGCTATCCTACTCTCTCTGTACTATGATGATGTATATCATGAACCAATCTAGCCCTATATATAAAGGCTGCTCCTCTGGTCCAATCCCCTATTTCCTTGCGCAGTTTTAATTGGGGTCCAATTACAAAACATATGTGAATTGGCCCCAGATCATACCTGCTGTCAACCTCAGGTCCAACTACACAATCCTTGAGGACACTAGTTCCACCTGCATGCAAGGAATATTCACTAGGAAGATCTAAGCATCTCATAGTACACCGTCCCACATCTGATCTCAACTGGGTCTCTGACAGAACTGACATGCATCAATTATCCATGTGTGAATACATAGTTATCTGAAATAATAGTTATCACATGCATGCAAGCATCAACAAACTATATCTCATTAATTTAACAACCTGTTAAATTAATCTAATTGAACTTGACTAGTTTAAACTAAGTCAACTGATCCTCTCAATATATAACTCATCCTTAATTCCTCAATTAGTGGAGAAATTACTACATGTTCACACAAATACTTCATTTTGCTTTTCCTTAAGTAATTAACTCATGGAGAATTAATTAATTAATATTCCAAACTGCTGGTGAGACCAAAATCGATTTTACTTCCTATAGATAGACCAGGGACTGCTATAAATAGGAAGGGACCTAGAAATGCTATTTTTAGAAGATTCTATTTTTAGCAGTTTCAGCTCTCACCCAAGGTGGCCAAAATGCTCATTGGTCAAACTGCTATTTTTAGCAGTTTCACCTCTCACCCAAGGTGGCCAAAATGCTCATTGGCCAAAATGCTATTTTTAGCAATTTCTATTTTTACATTTCTTGTTGCACACTTTTCAACAGTGGCCTACTAAAGATGAGGGAATGGAATTCCATGGTGGTGAAGCCATGGACTGTGTGTGTTTCCAAACTTGGAGAAGCTTGAGGAAATATCTAAGGAGATGCGTGATGGGTGCTTGCTAGAGGGCTAGTAAACTACTCAAGTTTCTTGTTGAAGGGGTGATAAACCACAAGGAAGGAGGGTGCTTGCTGAGAGCACGAGGGCTTCACTCAATGAAGATATGACATAGCACGTGCGTTTGTGGCATACTAAACAATACCCTTAATTTGACTACATATTGGAAACTCTAAAAATCACTTAATTAACCCCCTAGTAATACGAATTCAATGCACCTTCCCAATTTTAAAAACCCTTACTTTCACTAGATATTATGGGTATCCATATTTTCATTAACATTTTTTATACCCTTTTATATTTATATCCCTAGTATAGTGACATGTGAGTGAATGATGCCTCTACTGTGCCTTTATGATGATCACACTTGAATTCTACAATTATCTACAATACATCTTTTTTCTTTTGATATACATTGTAGATGGATATTAGTTCTCCCACAATGCATTTACTCAACCCACACTCAACCACATATCACAATGAATTGTGACATTTAATGGTCTAAGGAACACAAATATAAACCATGTTTTAGGAAGATTGATTATGATGGTTTGCAGATTTTGTGTTGTGGTTTTTGTGAGTCAGGATTCAGATATTTGATAGCCTTCATTTTCACGTTGTCTATGTTTTGAGTCTAGAACAAGACTCATCCTCAGGACTGATTTTAAAAGAAGATAATGAGAGCTTCAAATATGATTTGGAGTGATGTCAAGTTGGAGAGCCGACCAGCTCAGGATGAAAGAAACCACAGTTTTATTATTACAATTCATTATTCTCATTTTGTTATTTAATAACTTATTTATTTTTACTTCTTTCTATGTTTTTCTATTTTAGTTTAATAATGATTTATGAAGTTTAATTATTATTAATAAATTTTAATGGTGAGTTATTTATATTAACAATAATTTGTTATTACTACTTTTATGTTTTTAATTTATTGTAATGATTCTTTAACAAATTGCATTATAATTCTATTCTTATTTTAATTAAATAAATTTACTTTCTTTGTTTAATGTTTATAAGAGTTAATACATTACTTCACTATTGCTTAGACTTTAGTTTTATTTAAGCCTATGTTAATAAGTTTGTTGCTAATATAATGCTATATAAAAGGTGTCTTTTAATTATTGTTAATATAATCCAATATGAGTTAAATTATATTTATTAATATGATACTATTAATTTCATTGTTACCTTTTATGTTTATTAAAGTGTTGTAATGAGCTTTTTGATTCTTTTGTAAATTATATTTTTAGTTTTATTTTTATTTTGGTTAAATTATATTTTTTTTATGAATAATTTTATTAATGCTTAGATTTTTGATTTATTTAAGTCTATGTTGCTAGTTTATTCCACTATATTCACATATGAAATTTAATTATTTTTAATGTTAATTCATGCTGTTAGCTTATATAAATGGTATTTCCAAATAATGCTTAATATTAGTTTTATTTTCATTTTTAGGGTTAGGAGAGGGGTGTGGAGCTTGTCACCAAGGAATGGGTCCGAAGAAGGGAGGGTTTCAAAAGTGGTTAAAACTCATAAGGGGTGATCATGAGAGGGTGATAGGGAAAATTTAAAAGGAGAGATGAATGTGATATAGGAGATAAATGTGAGGGGTAGGGGTAGGGGCGGAGGGCGGAAAGATGAAGAATGGTAAGGGTGATGAGAAGCGGCAAGAATTTTATTCAATGTGGGGGATAAGGGAAATCCAATTTCTGCAACTTCCAAGTCTCCATCTCTATTAAGGTTGTGCAGGTGCTTGATGATTTCATGTGCCTCTCGTACTTTACATTTGAAATGATGTTTTTCGATGACAATGAAATTTGTGTCTTCAAGGCAGATATGGTGGTTTGTGTTGCTTGCATGCTTAGCTAAAGTTGAAGAATGAGTTCTTTCATTACAAATATTTGCACCATGCTCTTTGAGATTGATTTTGACAGACCTACATGTTTCCCCAATATAGTGTTCCCCACAGGAACAATTGATCATATAAACACCTTTCTGCTGGAGGTGCTTTGAGTTGTCCTTGACATATTTCATTCTTTGTTTGGTAGTCATCAAGGGTTTGAATGAAGTTTTGATTAACCTCCACTACAACAAAACCCTGTGATTAGCATCCCTTTTTGCTTCCTTTTTTGTGTCTAGAGACCATTTTTGGTGCTATTTGTGTCCATTCATCAAATATGGTGCAAAACTTGATGCAAATTTTTCACCGAGTTTTGCACCAAGTCTTACATCAAGTTTAGCACAAGGTATTGTAATAGGTTTTGCACTATATTTTACACTAAGTTTTACGCCATGTTTTATGCCAAGTTTTGTGCCATCCTTTGCACCATGTTTTGCATCAAGTTTGGCACCTAATTTTGTTTCACCATCTTTTGCATCATCTATTTCATCCACTTTTTGCGTCTACACTTGCATCATCTCTTGCATCCTCTTTTGCATCATTTTCTGCATCCATTTTTGCATATTTTTTGCATCCCCTTTGTTCCAAGTTTTGCATCGAGTTTGTGTCTAGTTTTTGCATCTAATTTTGTTGCATTGACTTTTACATCTTGTTTTTCATCCATATTTACATCCTCTTTTTCATCTGTTATTGTGTCAACTACTACATCCATTTTTCTTGTGCCATAATTTGCACCTAGTTTGACACCTCCCTTTGCACCCTTTTTTGTTTCTAAACTTGCATCCACGATTGCATCCTCATATACATCTAGGTTTTCATCGACTTTTACATCTATTTTTAATCCCTTTTTATATCCACTTTTGTGTCAAGATTTGCATCAGGTTTTGTGTCTTGTATTGCATCTACTTTTGCATAGAATTTTGTTGCATCAACTTTTGCATCAACTTTTACATCCATTGTTGCACCCATGTTTACGCCCACTTTTACATCCCTTTTTGCATCCTATTTTTCATCTTCATTTGCTTCTTTTTTTGTATCTATCATTACATCCACTTTTGTTGTGCCACAATTTGTGCCATGTTTTGTACTTACTATTGTACCCACATTTTCTTCCAATTTTGCATCCATCTTCGCATCCTATTTTGCATAAAACATTGCATATATTTTTGCATCCACTTTTGTGTTGGGTTTTGCATCTCATTTTGTATCTTCTTTTGCATGTACTTCCATTGCATCCATATTTTGTATCCGATTTTGTTTCTCATGTTGCACTCGTGTTTGCATCCACTTTTACATCCCTTATAGCATTTTGTCTTGCATCTAAGTTTGCATCTTCTTTTTTTTTGTCTATTATTACATCCACTTTCTCATCCACTTTTTTTGTGCTATGATTTGTGCCATATCTTATGCCTATCATTGCAACCCACATTTTCTTCCACTATTGCATCCACATTTGTATCCTCTTTTGTGTCCAAGTTTGCATCAAATATTGTTTATGTTTTTTGCATCCCATTTCAAATCTACTTTTACATCCACTTTTGATTCATCCAATTTTGCAACTAATTTTGTGTTCACTATTGCACCCATGTTTGGCCCATGTTTACATCCCTTTTTTCATCCAATTTTTCCTGCATTCAAGTTTGTGTCTTTTTTTTTTTTACATTCATTGTAGTATCCACATTTGTTTCACCACAATTCATGCTAAGTTTTATGCCTACTATTCCCATGTTTTCTTCCACTTTTTCATCCATGTTTGAATCCTATTTTGTGTTCAAGTTTGCATCAACTATTGCATCTATTTTTTCATCCACTTTCGTGTCAATTTTTTTGTCTTGTTTTGCATCTACTTATGTTGTGTCCACTCTTCATCCAAATTTACGTCAACTTTTACCCCCATTTTTTTTGTTCACTTTTGCATCCCTTTTCCAACGCACATCATATTTTTTTTGCATTGATGATATTTCTTATGACATTGAAAATTATGAACAACTGATGACAATGTCAATAATTATAACAATGATGATAATGAAGATGATGACAATGACATGAATTGTGATTGTTATGATAATGACAATGATGATAAAGACAATGAGAGTTACAATGACAATGATGATGATGATGCTAATGACCTTGGCCATTCTTCCCAATTTTTAAATGTTGTCATGGTCAAAATCATAATAATTATTTTTGGCGTCA
>APFE031484350.1:0-12476 GCA_000404065.3 Pinus taeda | reverse complement strand
ACTATACCAAACGGATAAGGAGCTATCAACCAAGGTCCGGACCGGGTGAGTATCCCCCTTGTTGTCGACCCGATTTTCGGGGCTTCAACATATTTGGAGCTAGAAGGAGGGCTTGAAGCATGTTGTTTGTTGGAGTTGTGGGTAACTATGATATTTGATTTAAGATTACTTCTCCCAAACTTCCTATTTGGAGTTGTATCCATGTTCGTGCATCCTCCAACACCCCACCTGAAGTGGTAAGACTCTTGTCTTAGGTAAAATTCAATGGTAAGAGTAATTCTTCAACTTTAATCACGCCCTTCAATTTATTCAAAGTGTTTTAATTTCGAACATCCAAGGAATTGACGAAGGAATTTTATGTAGAATTTTTACTCTCACATTCACAGCTGAAGCAAGAAACTAGTGTAGAACCCTCCCAGTTGCCTCAATTCACAGCTGGGATGAATTCGTCAAGGCTTTCATTTGTGAATTTGATTGCTATGATTATGATCAGGTATATGATGAAATTGAATATCTATGAAAAGAAGGTGAATCTGTTAGGGATTTTAATATGTGATTTCATCTTAATTGTCTAAAATTTGATATTGAGAATGAACTCATGGATGAAGAGTTTTCAGATTGCGCTGAGCATAACTATTTTTTGCCTCTTGTGCCCGATCCAGCAGAATTTGTCCAAGTCTAGTTCCATTTTCTTTTAATATGAACGAAAATTCCAATTTGAATATGTGAATTATTCATGATGAAGAAACTTCTCGAAGATTAGAAGACATGCCCACTCTAATACAAGAAGACATAAGTGAGAATGTTGAAAGAAACCTACCTTGGAAACAGAAAGCGACTTGGAGGCAAGGTTAGATAATATCATCGCAAATCGACAAATGCAGATATCAAGGTTAGAACAACAAACTGATTCTCTTTCGGAAAATACAAACACACAAAGGTATGATCTAAAGCCTAATATCTACAATGAATGTGATCAACAAGAAATTCTTCGCGATGATATTTTCAAATGCATTGTTTCATAATCACATTTTTCTCTTTATCCTGATGTTTTTAGTGATGATAATTTTCTTCCCCTCAGTATTAATAAAATCCCAAAAGATATAGAGGATTATCCAAGTAAATCACCGTTAGGATTTCAAGATAAAGAGACAGCTATAGAAACTCCTTTTGTTCTTTTCAAACATGAACGACTTGACCTTCCCTTTTTGAATATACAAGATAAAAAAGAAAAATCCAGGGAATCCTGCGAAGTCATGTATGATAGCTACTTAGCCAATGATAATGTTGATTTATCTCAAGTAACTCAACAGAACTTAGATAATGAGAAATATTCTAATTCAAGAATTATACCAGTCAATCCTCATTTCAGAGTGACTGATCATTTGCATGATTTTACTATCCGAGATGAAATCCTGATCTATGATTCATATCATGAGCAAACTACCATGCCTTCTCCCAATCACGATTTGTTTTTGGATTCAAAAGATGAAAATCGAAATCACTCAGATCCCATGATTCTGGCCAGTCCTTGTGAAGAAGAAGATATTCTAGATCAATCCCAGTTGCCTTATAACACTAGTTGTAAAGATAATCAGTACATTCTTTCTCGCCTACATTCATTTTGTATAAAATTGGATTGTGTTTTAAATTTTCAGACTTTTGATAGATTGCTATGGTATATTGAACACCTAATCAAAGAACACTCGAGAGATGCGTTACCATTTTGGGAAGCTGAATTGTGTCAAAGCCAAAATCAGTCAATAGCAACCTTCCTTAAAAAAATTCTATGTCATCCAAAACATCATCAACAAAAAAAGCATTTTTGGAAGCTTACCAGCAATTCATGATAATTGGCAATTCTCTTTTAGAAAATTTCGATTTGTTATTCATTTTTTTAGTGATTTATATGTGGAAAATTTTCGTTTGTCATAAATTGCTAAAAGATTGACCTTAACGCATGATAGATTTCAAGCCAGTAAAATTGGTCTGTCATCTTTCCTATTGAACGATCGCCAATCCATAACAGAAATTCATCCTGATTTCTACGGTCCAATAGGTATCCAACTAGAAACAAGATTTCATGAAAAAGAAATTTCAAGCAGAATTCCAACTGAAGTTTCACTTTCTGATTCCACATTCAATATTTACAGTCTAAGAAAATATTTTATCTTAACACTAATGTTTAAAGGATGCATATGTGTAGGAATAAAAATGAAAAGATGGTTTCACTGGAAGTATCGTTTTACCTAGTCAATTTGTCTGTGTATAGTTAAATTAGGAGTAGGAGTAATTTAGTTAGGTTACTATTTGGATAAATTAATTTTTAAAGTTGATAGGTAAAATAAAAGAAGAGATTATCCCTATTGTATATAATCCAAAGGAATAGTCACCTCTCATTTCTTTAACATTTTTCCCCCTAAAAAAAATTTGCTTTGGTTAACAGCATCTGACATTTACTAAAGACACCATTTCTCTTTTTCAGAGTTTGGACTCTTGCTTGTATAAATAGCAAATCTTTTGGAAACTTGATCTTTATTATTACTAGATGCTATTAAAAATCTCTAACCCAGATACGATACTAGTTTCAACTTCCAAAACATTTTGACGAAAGCAACCTTTGGCGAACAAATTGTTTTATATCAACACAATGAAAGGTATCAATAGAAAAATAGGGATTCTCTGTAAATCAGCTGTTTTCAAACTCTATCATTGTCGTCTAGAACTTTCTTAAGGAAAAAATGAATTCCTCCCTGCTAAAGAAAATCACAGCATTCAGAGGAATAATCCATGAATACACTTTATCTTAAAGAATAAGAGGTCTCATCACGAGCTGTCTTATCATGATCACAACTATTATAACTTGTTGAATTTGCCAATACTGTCCACCAAAACAGGGCAATGACTCAAGATTGTTGAAATCAAAAGACAAGGGGTCTCATCACGAGCCAGCTTGTTCAACAAAAGTGTAAATCAAGTGAATGACTGTGTCATAATTTGGCTACCAAACCAAGACATTGTTCTTTAAGAATAAAAAATAAAATCAAAGCAAGAAGTGTCAATATGGGTTTTTCTTTGAAAGTTGTAGATCACCTTAAGCAGGATAAAGGATCATTGCTGGGTAACAGGTAACCCTGTCGAGGCTATGGATGCTTGCTGGAAGCAGAGGCTCTACCTACAATAAATGAGCATATTTAAAATTGGTTGACAGGGAAAACTTTATTTTTTACAAGACCAAGTAATGGCTGATATAAATGCAAGGACAACTTAGAGAAGCGAATATTTAAAATGGAAAGAGGTTGAAACAAAATATCGTGAAAGTTTAGAGCATAATATACTTCATCTTTCCATAATAAAGAATGAGAGTTCTAAAAAACTTTCTACTTTGGAAGTTTGAAAAGTTCAAAAGAAAAAACAGAGATAACTGGTTCTCCCAAGTGAATCGCCAATTGTTGTGGCCAACAACAACCCCCCCCCTTTTTCGTTTTAGTGTTATCCAAAATACTATATGAATGGGGACCCTTAGTTAAAATTTTAGGAAAAGCAAGAGTTTCCTTTCTCCAAAATAAGGTCACCATCATAAGCTTAGCAAGATCTTTTGAATACTTTAAAAAACCTAAGTTGTGATGAGAAAAATCTCGAAAGAGGAAAGCCGCATCGCAAAATGATAGTAAAGTCCATCATTTTGGCTATTGCATCACAATAAGAAAAAGCTAATAAGAAAAACTTCAAGATTTACCAATCTGCGATAACACCGATCGCAAGATCTCATATTGCAGGGAATAGGCTAGCGAAATTTGGAGAACATAAAACTTCTGTGATCTGCGACATTGTGATATCACGATCTGCGATGATTGCGATGTCGCGATGCAAATTGCAGAATCGCTCCATCACGAATCTTTCAGGCACGTTATTCAAGAAAGGCCACCTATTATAATCTGACTCAAGATCATGCGCTTTAAATGTTAATAAAGGATTAGTTTCCATTTATTAATGAAACATGGACGCATGCTTTTCGAAGAATTTCTTCAAGTAAGGTGGCATATTTGATGTATCTGTTGCATTTAAAACTCTTCCATCACCTTTCTTGATCAATCATTTCCATTTCACTTGTGAACTGCAGGAACAGAGAGCAGAGCACTATACAAGGCAATACGCCGGAAGAAATGGGAAAGAAAAGTAAAGCTCAGAGCTCTAAGGTGAAGGGGATGGCACCATTATACACAGACACAGCGTGTAACAGAGATGCGGGGATATCAACATGAGAAGGCATGTACAGACTTCTTGAAGAAGAAAACCCCAGAATAATGAAGGTTTCGGCTAGCTCAGATTCACAGGGATCTTCCGAGGCATCCCTAGAAGAATTAGCTTGCTCATTCCTACATAGGATAGCAGCAAGACCCAAAATTCTCCCGTATATGGACATGATCAAGTGGATACTTGATAATGAAGAAATGAAAGACATAAAGTTCAAGATCCAAGGACAAGGGCTCATCGGATTGTTCGTTGTACAAGATTTAAAACTCATGTACCATCTTCCGAACCCGCAGGCAACTTACAACATGCAATTCATCGAGAAATTCGTGGCAAAAAACACGGACCTATCGGAGACCACTAAGGATTGGTCCAGAAAAGATGAACCTCTTAAGAAAGACAAGAGCGGTATGTACAGTTTTAGTTCCCTCACCTCCCCATATTGTTTTGCTGCAGCCATGCTTTGTAGATTGTTTGGGAAGCCAGATATCAATAAGTTTTCATCTGAATGGTTGCCATTAATAGATGCTGCTACAAATGTCGTAATTATAGATTGGGCCAAGGTCTTTTCTGATAATCTGGTCATGGCTATTCTCAATTATCGGTATAAAAGATCCATGTCTCAAAGGATCTATCCCTCGTTTTTTCTATCCACGTATGTTATGGACTCTATCTGTTATGTGTCTAAATTTCCTGTTTTGGGTTGGAAATGGACGACTCAAGACCCATTACCTATTCATGTTTATCATAAGATATTATGGGACTCCCAGTTCATTCCACATTTTTACCAAATTTGTCACAGGCTTATCCTACCCTTGTATAGAATGATATATGGTAAAGACCCCCCAAGGTGCTCACCCGAGGCACATATAGATATCATCCCCATCGCAAGATGGTTCAGGGAGGAGTTCTTCACTTATATTAGAGTTTTTGGAAGCACTGTTCCCCTTCATGTTCTACCTTTATACATCCCCGATAAACTTCTGGCTCGAGAGATTGCTTATCGAACCTGTTCAGAAGGTGGCCTAACATAAGATTTAAAGGACAAGAAGAAGGCCATATGACCACAGTTTCCTATGGCTCATGGGGCCTTTTCACTATTCGAAGTAGGTCATGCATTCGCAGAGATACAAAATATTACATGTCTACAGTTATTTAAAATCCCAGCAAGACCATTTGACCTAAATGAAATTGCTCAGAATTTCACAACTATGGTCAAGGTGAAGGTATTCTTTGGAAAAAAGGATTTATTTGATGAAGGCGCACCCAGGATAAACGAGAATCATAAAGAGTTGCTCTTTAGTAAGTGGGATGATCAAATCAAAGAAGCAGAAAAGGTGGCAGGTGCAACAGCTACAATAGCAAGCATTCTCATTGACTGTATAAATGAGAATTTGCATAGAGGTAATCTAATCACAGAAACTGTTCTGAGGTATTTTCCAAACAAATCAAAATTAGAGGAGGATTGGAAGCAGAAAGCACAAGAAAAGGAAAAAGAAATACAAGTACTAAAGGGATTAAATCGGGAACGTTACTGGACATATTTGGTTAAACCGCATAATCAGTGGATGACTGTGAAATGTATCACAAATACGACTGAAAAGGTGGTGCCAGCACTCGTTGATTCTGTTTTCTCAACACAGCTCAAAGAAGAAGTTAGCCAACCGACTCTCCTCAAATAAATGTTGAACACATGCAGCTTTAAGGACCAAATACAGAAGTAGCTTAATTTAGACTCTTATTTTTTTCTTAAAAATTAGATTAGAAAAAGGGCGGTCATTTGACAACCGCATTCTGTTTTTTTGTGAATAACTTATTGTCAAATTTAGTTAGTAGTATTTAAACCCTTCTCATGCATTTAGAGAAGGGTCCAGAAATTTGTCAAAAACTTATCCTCAGAACATGCACTTTTGCACCCTCAAAGGAGGTTTTGATGAATGGAAGGATCGAGATTTATTGATGTTTGCATTTGATATCTGCTACTGATGTTGCACTTCTGTACTCTTAGTAGATATTAGAACAAGGAAAGATAAATCATTGTTGCATGAAGCTTATGAGTAGGACCAGTCATAAATGGTACTTTTATCTCTTGATCATTTCTACTTATATTCTTAAAGCAATACACAGTTTTTAGTTGTTTATATGTTATTACATGAATGCTTGTGTTACCATTTGGCACTTTTGTACGGTGGAGCCATTTATTTATGTTTAATGTGTGAATAACTCGTTATGTGATATGTTGTTCACAACTATTTTGCCTAACTTTTTATGCAAAGTGGTTCATCTTAACTGATTTATATTCTTATAATTGTTGAATGATCTTTATTACTAGCTATTATTTGAAATCTCTTTAGATCGCATAATAGAAGAATTACATCCCAGGTTAGCATAGATTAGATGTGTTGTTTTCATTATATTACAATAGCATAGAGTTAGATTAAATTAGCTCAGATACGAACTTTAGATCAGCAACATCCAACTCTGCACACACACACGCTTATATTGGGAAAATGGTCCCATTATCCCCAGTCGGACTCTCTATACCAAACGGATAAGGAGCTGTCAACCAAGGTCCGGACTGGGTGAGTATCCCCCTTGTTGTCGACCCGATTTTCTGGGCTTCAACACCTTGGGAAAATAAATATTTCTCCTTGATGAAGTGACCAAATGACTTGCTTGATGCATGAAATGATAACTAGACACAGAGAGATTTTTAGTGAGCCATTGTGAGCTCAATTTGGAGTTGAGGAAGACCTCCAAAGGTTGACTGAAACAACACTCTACATTTTGGCAGCCTCATTTTTCACATTTTTACCAGTCTTGGGAGATTGAACTTTTGACATGGAAAATGAGCTCCAAATTACAAAATTCAAGACGTTATGGAAAGTAGACTCGACACGATTTCCAGCAATATATCCCATACCCAATTTGGACACAGGGAAGACCTCCAACAGTGGCTTGAAAAAAGACACTTCGCTTCTCGGTGAAGGCACTACACGTAGGGCAGTGAGCTTTAAAATTGCTTCAAACTTCAAAATTCCATCAAATTTCTTGCAAATTTCTATTCTACAAGTAAGTGGACCTACTTCACTTGATTTTTAGCTTTCACATTTAATGTTTTAGACATTTCCTTCACACTTAGCATCAAACCCTAGTTTTCCCTCATGAAACCCTAACTGGTTTGTCTTCCCCATCACCTATCACTAGAACTAAAATCCTTTTTATATCACTCCCTCTCCCCTCATCTATGTTCCCTCATATATCCCTCATTTGATAAATCCTCTCCATCACTCTCATGATTCATCATTTACCTAGTGCCTAAATTCACTCAAAACCCATCCCTACAAACCCTAGAGCATATCACTCATTCCCTAAGCCCTCCCCTCACTCTCATGGTTTGTCCATAACTACCTAAGCTCACTCAAACTCATCCCTACAAACCCTAGAGTATCCCATTAATTCCCTTTTACTGTCTAAAATTATGCAAACTAAGAAAGTTGGTTAACATGGATAGAGGAGATATGATTCTGATAAGCGAGAAAGGGAGTTTCAGTTGGAAGAACATGATGAGCCCGAGCAGCGTGACATTGAGGTTATTGATTTAGAGGCTCAAGAGAGGGAAACCATCAAAGACATCATCATTTAGGAGAAGGAAGATCAAGTAAAAGCCTTGATGGATAACTTAGAGATAGCCAACTTTGTCATCACATACTTGGAACAGGAAAACAAACAATTGAGTGATAAACAGGTCCTCATGGAGCTTGAACTACTAAAAGCAAAGAGGTAAAGTGACAAAGAGGCTCATGTCACTTTGACTCCTATCGAGCAAGAAATTGAAAATGATAGGGAAAATTGACTTGAAAAATTCAATATACATCTTAAGGAGATGATTAAGAAGGCCAACAGGGATAACAAAATTCTTAGACACATGGCATATCACTACATGACCCACAATAAGATTTGCAATATGAGAATAAAAAAGATGAAGGCTAGGTTAAGGAGGGATTTAGAAGGCAAAAAGGAGGAGGATAGACTTAAGATGTTGGTTGAAGCCTATTTGGCTAATCAACGAACTTTATGTTTGTGCTTCATACCAATTTTGGGCACTTTTTAAGAAAATTTTGTCATTTTGTCATTTTTGAAATTCAATACACAAAAAAACTGCCCAAAAATGCAGCGCCACAGGCACTGCCCTTTTTCTAGGGGCACCCACTGGAAAAATCGCTTGAATTTTTGGATTTAGGGCATCAAGGACATGCCCCCTAGCAATTTTCAGAATTTTTGGAGCAAAATTAGTCCACCAGAAGGTCCAAAAACACTCCAAAATTGACCTTTCTGCCAGTTTTGGGACACAGAGAAGCAGCGTTGGAAGAACCAACGTTTGAGGGGTCAAATGAGCTCCAAATGCAACAATTATAGGTGTTATGGAAATTATATTTGAAGATATTTCGAATGAGATATTCTAGGCTTAATTTGGATGACGGGAAGGCCTCCAAACGTGGCTTGGAAGTGGCACCGCGCATAGGACCAATGGCATTGTGTGTAGGGCAATTTTGCTCAGGAATGCCTAGTTTGCCAATTTTCGACTATTTTCTTGATTTTCCTCTCATGGTGGAGGATTTATTGATGTAATTAATGTCATGCATTGTAAATATGATGGTAAAGCACTAGTAAATGGCAGAATTAAAAGTGGTTTTGAGGGTAATGAATCAGTTTTCCCTCTTTTAGAGGTCAGTTGTTTGACTGCCTAGATTCTCATTCCTTATTTAGAAATGATTGAAATAGCTCTTATTCTCATGTTTTCGACCCTTGATGGTTAGGATGATTGATTTGAATGTATGTATCATGTATTTTCTTTGTCATTGGAAAAGGTTGGATTCCGCTGGATGCTGATGTAGTAAACACATATCACTTTGTAGCAGTTTTCGCACGAAACTAATAAAGTTGCATCTATTTTTATGGGATCCCTGTGGTATGGCCTTTAGCATGTGTTTCTTCTTCTGTTATTATGTTCTCATGTTATTTATGTATGCCTCTTTCATATAATTTCTTCTAATTGGTCGTTTTCAAATCAGATAGGTGGAATACATTAAGTTTAATGCTCTCCCTTGGGAAAACACCAGTATTGCATGTTTTTTCTACTGTTTAGGAAGGATTCATGACTTGCTCATGCCCTTCTTAGCTCATCACCAGTCTATAATTTCACCCCATCAAGCCTAAGGTGCTGAAGGTCATACCTACCTTGCCCCATAGAATCCCCTTCAATTTTGACTTAGTTTCCCAAACCCAAATTGCCCAGCTCCTCTTGATCTGACAAAAACACCAACAACTTCAATCAAAACCCTTGAGCTACTATACCTAGCATAAAATCGTGTTCTTGATCCAGTCATATTGACTAAGATCCATAAGGAGAGAGCCCTCTCCCAACCTAGTAGGGCTAGCTACTAGGTTAAGTGTGGTTTGTGGTTACCCTAGAATTGCCTCCCTTCAACCTGAGGTCAATCTAGGTGATAACATGCCGAACCACAACCAATACCTTCTACTCCACCAAGGAAACCCCAAATACCTGCCTAGCCAAATCTGAACCTGAAGAATAGACAGGCTTAGCAAGTGTATAGTGGGGAACCATCATGCCCAACTTATGTTGTGGAGATTCAAGAAATTAACTTGCGATCCAGGAAAGTTCTCCCAGATTGCTAGCCTCTAGCTAGGGATGTTAAGGAAGATAAAGAGGAAAGTGAACCTAAAGCCAATCCACCCTTTCATGAGATATTATCCATGACAATCCATCCTACCCTAAAGGAGACTGAACTCTCGGGATAATTGAAACAATTATCTGTGAAGATACCACTTCTTCAAGCCATAAAAGATGTGCTTACTTACAATAGGTTGATCAAAGAGAAGTGCTTTAGGCATCTAGGAAGGTGTAAGAGAGATGCTCCAACGATCAATGTCATAGGAAAATTGTCTGACCTGATGTTGGGGTAGATAATCTGTCCAAAATATTTGGACCCTGGAAGCCCAATAGTTGATTTCCACATCAATGGCACAATGGTCCCACATACCTTGATTGATCTGGGAGTTGTCATTAATGTGATGACAAAGGACACAATTCTCAAAATTAACCTCCAACGCTCCTTGAGGAAGACCACGATAGCGCTGCAACTAGCAGACCACTCGACGGTGACCCCTGAGGGCTTTGTGGAAGATGTGATGGTCTCCATTGATTCTTGGGAGTACCCTACTGATTTCTTAGTTCTCCAGCCAAAGGCAAAGCTCATTGGGTATCCTCTCATTCTGGGAAGACCTTGGTTGGCTACAGCCAATAACTACATCAGCTGCTGAGTTGGGAACATGACCATAAAGAATGGGCACATGTCTAAGTAGTTAACCCTATATCCTCTTGCCCAACAATTTCTAGAACATGATCTGCCTCTCTGGTTGGAGGAGGAGGATGAGGATGAAGTTTATTCTACACCACTTTGTACATTAGAAATCACCATGGGGGGAAAACTGCAAGATGAGGATGATATGATTGAAAATTTGATTTAGAATCCACCTCCCAGTGGATCACCATTAGAATACATAGTAAGAGAAACCCAAAAAAACCCTTCAACTATTCTCTGTGTGGCCAATCCCACTTCTCCCCATGTTAAAAATATAGAGTTCGGCCCAGAAAGAACATTGAAAACCAATCCATCCCTATCTACTTCCCAGGAGGAGGTGGTATGCAACATATTGAGAAAACATCTAGATCCCTTCGCCTAGAGTTATAAGGAGATGAAGGGAGTGCACCCTTCAATATGTACTCATCATATATACATCAAGGAAGATTGCAAGCTAATCAGACAAGCTCAAAGGAGGATGAACCCAACACTTAAAGGTATTGTTAAGGAAGAACTGCAAAAATTGCTTGATACAGGATTCATCTATCCCATCTATGACAGTGAATGTGTCTCTCCTTTGGTGCTAGTGCCAAAGAAAAATGGTAAGTGGAGAATCTATGTCGGCTATCAGGAATTGAACAAAGCCACTAAAAAGGACCATTTTCCTTTACCTTTCATAGATCAAGTGTTAGATAGTCTAGCAAGGAAAAAGTTTTTCTCCTTCCTAAATGGGTTTAGGGGGTACAATCAGATTCAAATCAGCTCTGAAGACCAAGATAAGACCACTTTCACTTGTCCTTGGGGTACCTCTGCATACTAGGTCCTTCCTTTTGGTTTGTCCAATTTTCCCACCACTTTCCAAAGAGCGGTATTGAGTATATTTTCTGAAATGGTTCATGATGTAGTAGAAATATACATGGATGTTTTTACTCCTTATGGCTATAACTTTCAGGAAGCTTTATCTAACCTAGGAAAAGTTCTAGATAAGTGTATTGAGATGAAACTATCCCTCATTCTAGAAAAATGTGAATTTTTTATGACTGAAGGGACCGTGCTAGGTCATGCAATATCTCAACAAGGACTGCAGGTGGACCCCAACAAAAATTGTGATCATCCAAATGGTCCCACCTCCTCAAAAGGTGAGAGATGTCAGAAGTTTCCTAGGCTTAGCTGGATATTACAGAAGATTCACTAAAGACTTCAGCAAGCTAGCCTCTCCTTTGTTTGGCCTCCTAGGCAAAGATGTTGAGTTCATATGGTTAGAAAACTGTCAAGAAGCCCTAGATACCTTAAAGAGCAAGCTAGTGACTGCCCCAATTCTCAGAGGCCCAAACTGGACCCTACCCTTTAAAATTCACACAGATGCCTCAAACAAAGTGATAGGAGTAGCCTTAGGACAAATTGATGGAAATTTACCTTATACCATATACCTTATAAGCAAAAACTTGTCAAAGGAAGAGTTAAACTATAGAGTGACCGAGAAGGAACTCCTAGCTGTCGTGCATTCCTTAAACAAATTCAAACATTATATCACAGGCTATCAAACCTTTATGCACACTAATCATGTTGTAATTAGATATTTAATGAACAAACCAGATGTAAATGCTCATATTATTAGATGGTTGTTTTTACTGTAGCAGTTTGATCCGACCATTATTGATAATCCTGGTAAAGAGAATGTTGTTCTTGACTTTTTGTCTAGAGTAAATTTTCCTGCAGGTGAAGAAGGAATGGTGGATGACTAAATTCCAGATGAACACCTATTTTCTATATCAATACTCTCTCCATGGTTTGCTTAAATAGAAAACTACATGGTTTCAACACAGTTCCCACCAC
>APFE031484348.1:0-11847 GCA_000404065.3 Pinus taeda | reverse complement strand
GTGAGAATTGAGCAATTATCCTTGAAGCTTTTGGGCACGGGGGACCAAAATACTCGAATTGGGAAGTATTTTGGAGCTGAGTACGAAGGTTGTGCTCAACTTGGTTGGGAGGATTGGTCATTTGGTAACAAGAGCAAAATTGGGAACGAGGACAGCGTGGGATCGACATCAAATTCAAAGAAAAACAACTAGGTATTTTCCTAGATTTCACTATCTGCAAAACTAGAAGCGATTTCATAAATTTCTATACTTACACCTTACAAATACATTGTGTATTTTACATTTTAAGAGCACAACAACTCTAAGAATTGTCGGTTCATTGGTATCAGAGCCATTCGATCCTTTGGACGTTATCGCTGCACAATCTACCATTAAGTTTAAATCCTGGAATCATGGAATTAAGCGAATCTCATAAATCTACAATTGAGCTATTAAGTGAAATTAAAAAATCATTACAACAAATAAAAAGATCATTTATAGAGTCATTGAAGGCTTTCAAAACATCAGATCAACACCTACAATGGAAGTTGACATTGACATGAAAGAGACTAACAATAAAGAATGTTCAAACCAAGAAAATGATGTTAAGCATGTTGAAATATAATCTCCTTAGGGTGACTTAAATAAGGCTGATAATCAAAGTGGATATATGACAACCGAAGATGAAGAAACTATAAATAAGTTTGAATATTATTGAAAAGATGATATCTTGAGCTTGCAAGTTTATAATGTAAAACAACGAAAATATGAACTTATAGAAAAAGGGGATGTAGAACAAAAAAGTTAATGCAACAACCTCTCGTGTTGATTCAAGCAGAACTTGCAAAAGAATAGAAGCGACGTCTATGGATATGCACATAGCTACAAAAATTATAAAACTACCTACAAATTCTAGAAAATTAGAGGGAAGATGAATCAATAGCTATGGCGTATGTTGTCCAAGCCAAATCTGAGCACGAGGGTATGCTTTTGTGGAGTTTTCAAATGTAGACAACGTGGATAAAGTGCTTCTTGAACTGAATGGCTCCATCCTCCGGTCCAGAAAGATCACTGTGTCTCGCGCCAAAAGGAACTGCCGAAATTGGAATTCCAACAACAACAACACGAGCCGAGGGGTTCAGGATCCCATCCAGCGACAACCAACTCTGAATTCTAGAAGCGTTGGTGTGGTTGACTACGATTGGGAATATGTGAATGTTAATAGTGGGCCTCCGAGGACCTTGAACTTCGATATAATGTCAAAGAAGCTGCCATTGTATATAGCGATTGAATGACGGGTTCAACTCGGGAGTCCTAATCATAATGCTCTTTTTAGAGAACTTTATCAGGCATGTTTGACCAACAATTACCTTACTAAGTTCGGTCTTCTTAATTATGTTTTGATAGTTTCAGATGGCATCGACAACGGTATTAATGAATGCAGTTTGTGTTACATGAGAGTTTAGGGTAGTGGGATATGCATAGCAAAGGTGGAGTTGAATGAGGAGAGGACCAGAACCGTGGAAGAGCGGGAATGGGGTGAAGTTGTGGTGTATTGAAGTAATGAGATGCATACGCAAGACGTGCATGAAATGCCCAACAAATGGCATGCCCACTCCCAAGAAAGGAGTGTGATCAAAGTCCAGAACCATCTCTCATAAAGCATGCGGTAAAACTGGCAGGTAAACAAATGGGTGAGGGTGTGGATGAGCACTCCCTCATGACGGTGGTACAAAAGCGACAAACCACTAACGTATTGAGGAGTCAATCTACACTCATGTCCATATGTGATTGTACCATTTTGTACAAGTGCATAAGAAAATAAATTAAACGACCTCAACAAAAAATCTACTTTATAAAGTTATTATAATTTAACTTTAATAAATTATAAAGTTATTTTGTAATAATTTTTTTACAAAGTTACTAAATAATTAAAAAATATAATTTTAATAACAATAATAATAATTAAGATATAAAAAATAATTCCTTTCTTTATTCTCACTTATATATAATTATATATTATATATAATATATATATTGTTTTAAAAAAATGAAAAAAAGGGGTGCGTGGGAAAATGGGTTAAGCACAACAATACCATCTACACATGCCAAAATGAGTGGGCGAGGTGAAGGAAATTGTTTGCAATTAAGCTTTGGGAAGAGAGGGGCAATGTCATAAATATAATTTATATAAAATAAAATAAAATACAAATAAATATAAATAATAAATAATCAAAGTAATGAGTATTTAAATAGTCATTAGTTAAATGGAAAGGCATGTCTAAAAGACATGTCTAGTCATGAAGGGGGCACCTGCTTAGGTATATAAGTAGACCCTCATTGTAACATTCATTTACTCTTGTACATTCATTTTATTCATAAGAATATTACTTACAATACATGGTGTATTTTACATTTTAAAAGCACAACTCTAAGAATTGTTGCTTCATTGCATGTGTTTTTAAATTGTGATTTCCATTCCGCAAAATAGTAGAGGAAATTTGTAATCTCTTGATTTTAGTTCAATTTCATCAGTAGTAGCAAATTTCTATTAATTTTTACATGGTATCAGAGTAGAAATCACACTAGAAACTAGTCAATAGATCTTCTCCTTTAGAGATTTCGATTTGCAAATTCAATGAAGTAGGTTTTCTTTCGTGTGGGAAAATGTCTTTCAACCGGTTGAGATTGGAGTATGCCTGGAAGGAACCTCAAAGTTGATAGCTTGGAAGGACAAGATGGAAGTTATACTCGATGATAATGGAGTGCTAGAGTACACCAAAACTGACATTCCAAAACCAATAGTACTGGATGTGCAACAGTTAGCCCAGTGGAAGAAGGATACTGCAAAAGCTAGGAGGATCATCCTGGAGGGTGTGAGAGACCACATAGTCTCGAATTTACATAGCAAGAAGACTTCCTTTGCTATGTGGAAGACCTCACTAAGTTATTTGAAAATGGCAGTGATGCTAGGAAATTGGCATTGAGGGGCAAGCTTAGAAACATTCATATGCAGAAAAATGAAATCACTCCACATTAGCTCTCCAGATTCACTCAGTGTCGAGATGAGCTTGGAGGAGTTGGAGAAAATATACCATCTTCGAAGCTAGTGAGCCTAGCTCTCCTAGGCCTTCCAAAACCCTAGCACAACTCCCAGGACTCTGTAAATGCAAGGGACAAATTGTCAAATTGGGATAGACTTTGGTCTGGTTTGGTGCAGGAAGAAATCCGAAGGAACACTAGAGATGGAGTAACATCCAAAGATGAGGAGGAAGGGAATTTTTCCTTGGTTGGGAAGAGCAAGAAAGCTAAGGGAAAGAGGGCCCAAATCAAGCCAAAGTCCAGCCAAAACAATGGCAAGAAGAAGGACCTAAGCAAGATAAAATGTTTTTGCTGCGATGAATATGGGCAAAATGCAACAATGTCTGCATAAGAATTCTAACAAGAAGCCTTCAGGTGGAGCAGAAGGTGAAGCACTTGTCTCACAATTTGAATTAGACTTCACCCTAATTGCATGCATGGCCAACAATGTAATGGGGAGTGTGTGGTACCTAGATTCAAGTGCCTCGTTCCATATGACAGGATGCAAAGAATTCGTTAGTAGCCTAGAGGAGAATGATTTCCAGATGCACATAGATTTTGGGGATGATGAGCAATACTGTACCAAGGGAATTGGAACTATAACCTTTAAGAGGGAGTCAGGCTCCCATCTTCATATGACAAATGTTATGTATGTGCCAGGGCTGAAGAATAATTTGATTTTTGTAGCTGTATTGGAGGATAGAGGCTATGATGTTGTATTCAGTAAAGGGTAAAGCCTTTTTGAAGCATGTAGCTACCGGGCAAGTGAAATAGATTGGAGTTAGAGTGAAAATTCTCTACAATCCATGCATGCAACTATACCTCCAAGAGTGGGGTGGGGCGATGTAGAGCCTTAGTTTCAGAGTTGCAAAACTTGGGCAATATCCATAAGAGAGCAGTAGCAATTGCAGTATACTTTCCTCATGGATCATTACCTTGCTACAGGGGTCTACAGGATTTAGTAGCAGAAGGATCAGTGTTAGTTGGTGCAGTCATATGCGGAGGAGCACACAACGGTGTTGATAGTAGGGCAGGAGGCATAGTGCAGAATCAACAGTGCAATTTTCCCAGTAGACAGTTGTAGAGACATAGGTGATTAGGTATTTTGGATGCTTCTCAGTTGCAGTTGTTGCAGTAGCAACAACATAAGTGAGAGGTAGTGCTATAGTACATTCCATAGGAGTTGGATTGGGGTTGTGTAGAGCCCTTTTCTTGCTAAGAGGGAGTGTTAGAAATGTAGCAAGAAAAGGCTCAATTTTGACTTGTGCCTTAGTCAAATTGAGTAATTCGATTTTCCACATTAGTAGGATGACTTGGATTGCAGTTAACTTGTGTGACATGGCCTTGTCTCCTAGTTAGATCAGTAAATTCAAGTTATAGGCTAGAAGTAGAGTTGTGCATGTAGTGATTGATAAAATTTAGCAATTTAGTTCAATTATTTTTAGTTGAACTTAGTTAACTGAACTCAAGTCATTAGTTGAGTCAGTTGAATATCAATTGAGTAGTCAAGAGTGTTGTTAAGTCACTGATCTCTCAGTTAACTAGTCAATCAACTAAAAATAGACATAGTCATGCATGGAATTCGAATTGCCTAGTTGATGTGGAGGAAAAAGCATTTTGTATTTATATTTGTATACTGTTGAGTGTACAATGCTTTTGCATTGAGCAGGTGATCAATTCCTCAAGCTATTGTGCAAGGAAATATGGAATTATCCTATTTTTTAGGGGCTAATTCCTCTAGGATTGCGCAATGAAATAAGAGGTTTGTTGAGGCTTGAATTGGTTAAGTATTGGCCAGATCAAGTCAAGAAGTAGGAGAACAGGATTGCAATGTAGGGCATGCTTCAGAGTTGAAGCAAGACTTTGTGATTGCTTCTCTTTTCATCTGAATTAATGCAAAGCAGAGGAGGGGTTTTTCCCAGTTGGGTTCCTTGTAAAATCATTGTGTTCTTGTGGTTTTGATGGTTGCATGTCATTGCGCGTGTTTCTAAATTGTGATTTACATTCCGCAGAATAGTAGAGGAAATTTGTAATCTCTTGATTTCAGTTCGATTTCATTAGTAGTAGCAAATTTCTACAAGGGGAAAGACTTGAACGAGCTATGGCATAGGAGAATGGGACATTTACATCATGGAGCACTTAAAATGCTCAGGGAGACAGTGGCATGTGTTCCAAAACTTTGCACGGAACACGATGTTGTGTGTAGAGGGTGCGTGCTTCGGAAATATGCTCAGGCAACATTCCCAAGAAATGATAGTAGAGAAGATGGCGTGTTGGGACTAATACATTCATACATTTGTGGCCCTATGTCCACTAGGACTCTTAGCAGGGCTAAGTTTTTCGTCACCTTTATTGATGACCATTCCTGGAAGACTTGGATCTACTTCTTGAAGACCAAGGATGAGGTATTCGATCGCTTTCAGGAGTTTAAGGCTCTGGTAGAGAATGCAACAGGGAAGAACACCAAGGTGCTTCGTTCAGATAATGGTGGAGAGTATAGAGATAAAGAGTTGGATTTTTGTGTGAAGGAAGGCATCAAAAGAGAGTGGACAACTCCATACAATCCACAACAGAATGGGGTAGGGGTGTGTAAGAACAAATCTATAGTTGGAGCTACATACGTGATGCTATATGACTAGGATTTTCCCAGGTTTCTATGGGCAAAGGCATCTGACACAACGATGGATATTCAAAACATGGTAACTCATAAGGCATTGGGGAAGATAACGCCGAAGAGGTCTTCTTAGGAAAGAAACCCAAAGTAAGTCACTTCAGGATCTTTGGCAACATAGCTTACTGCCATGTGCTAGATGAGAAGCGCACCAAGTTGGATCCAACTGCAGAGAAGGGGTTCCTTGTTGGGTATAGCGAAACCTCAAAGGCATAAATGATCTATGTACCTAGCAGCAGGAAGATTGTAGTGAGACGGGACGTAAAGTTCATGGAGGATAGAGCCTTGAAGAAGTCTCGTTAGATGCCAGTAGGTGACTAGAGTGAGCCAACAAAAAATCCATTGGTTCAACAACAGGGGCAACCTGTAGGACAGTCACAAGGATCCAGTACAGTGCCCAATACTAGAATTTCCTTAGGTGCTGGGGATCCAGTGAGTTCACAACAGATGGAGCAATAGAGGTAGGATGAGGAGGAGTTGGTTGAACCTCCCACCACTAGTGGTTGAACTAGCAAAGAAGTTCATTAGACATTGAGAGATGTAGAGGAGTTCATTGGAGCTCCTAGGAAGAACAAGAGAGAGCATAGATAGCCTGACAGTTACCCAGCATTGGAGGCTCAGGCTGCAGAATCTTCCAGCTTTCAGGATGCCGCACAGCGTCAGGTGTGTGTAAAAGCCATGGTAGAGGGGTACAACTCTATCATGATGAATGATGTTTGGGAGGTGGTGTCGAGGCCTGAGGACAAGTTAGTTGTAGGTTCTTGTTGGATCTACAAGATCAAGTACGATGTAGATGGAAACTTGGAGAAGTACGAGGCTAGGTTCGTGGCAATGGGATATGCATAGAAAGAAGGGATATATTGAGACCTTCGACCTAGTTTCCAGATACAATTCTATCTTGTCAATTATATCCCTAACAACTTAGATGGGTTGGAAGATTCACTAGATGGAGGTCAATACAACATTCTTGAAAGGGGTGATAGAGGAGGTTGTATACATAGAACAATTAGAGGGCTTCAAGACTCATGAGAGGTGCACACATGTGTGTAGGTTGAAGAAAGCTATATATAGGCTCAAGCAGGCTCTTGGGGCATGGATGGTCGGATTGACAGCTACTTGTAGCATATGGGTTTCATCAAGAGTGACGCAAAGCCCAACCTTTACTATTTGATGGTAGAGGATGAGCCACTCATCCTAGTGTTGTATGTCGATGATCTCTTCTTGACATGGTCATTTGGGTTCATAGAGGACTGCAAGAGGAATCTGGCAATAGAGTTTGATAGGAATGATTTGGGGTTGATGCACAAAATCCTAGGATTGGAAGTGTGGTCGAAGAACGGGGAGATCTTCCTTGGTCAAGGGAGATATGTTACACATATTCTAAAGATATTTAGAATGTAGGATTGTAGACCCATGTCTACGCCCATGATCATCAATTAGAAGAAGATAGACGGATCAGATGACAGGGATGTTGACCCCATCTTGGATAGGCAACTCTTCGGTTCTCTCATGTATTTGGTCAACAATAGGCTAGATATTTACTTCGTGGTCAATACTCTTAGTCAATTTATGGTGGAACCGAAGAGAGTGCATTGGACAACAACGAGGCACATTTTGAGGTATGTGTGCGACACAATAGAGTATGGGTTGAGATATACCTGAGGGGATGACGTCAGCCTATGTGGGTTCACAGATGCAAATTGGGCAGACAGTTCAGTGGATGGGAAAAGTTCCTCTGGGTACTGCTTCAACGTTGGATTAGGGATGGTTTCTTGGTGCTGCAACAAGCAGAAGTCAATAGCATGGAGCTCTGCAGAGGCAGAGTATATGGCAACTAGCACAACTATGTGTGAAGCTATATGACTTCGGAAGTTGCTGGTGAGCTTGTTCAAGCAGAGGATGGGGGCGACTAATGTCTACTGTGATAATCAGAGTTGCATCAAGCTTTGAGAATCCATTGTTTCATTATAGGTCGAAACACATATATTCATTGTCATTTCATCAGAGGTTGTGTGCAACATGGAGCAGTCCAGCTACAACATGTTCCCACAAAAGAGCAGGTTGTAGACATACTCATGAAATCTCTAGGGAGAGCTAAGTTCGTCTATTTCAAAGAACATATGGGTATGGTGGAGAACCCGTTTTAGTAGCAAGGACATTATTTTGGATGCTTCTCAGTTGCAGTAGCAACAACAAGAGTTCAGAGGGGGTGTTAGTTGAGTTGCAGTGCAGATGTAGAGTTGGCAACAATACAAAATGTATAGTTTGGTTCGGCTATTAAGTTGCATGTATAGGGAGACATGTACGAGTTTTCCGAAATGGGTTTGGGTATGAAACGTGACCCCCCCCCCCCAAAAAAAAAAAATTTTGGAAACGAAAGAAAATGATAATATATATATATATATTATATATATTATATTATATATATATATATATATATAATATTATATATATGTTAGGATATTTAAGAACATTATGTGCAATCATAAAGCATGCATGATACATTATTACACTATTACATTATGATTAAATTGTTTTGTTTCAACTATGTTTGGATCCGAGTCCTTGGGAGGTGTGTGGGGGGGCTTGTCCCCCCACTAGTGCTGTCACCTCCCTTAGCGGGTGTTCGGGGCAATGCCCTCGAATCGAAAATTAAATGAAAATTTTCCTTGTAAAATATTGTAATTTTATAGTTAATTTGGATCATTCATTACCCCAAAATGAGGCGAGAGTCTTTTTATAACTTGTGAAAGACATCTAGAAACATCCACACAATATTTTAATCGCCTAATAAAATATTAAAAATGGAAAAAGAAAAAAACGGAAAAAGTTTATTTTTTGGCGGAAACGCGACCATACGACCTTGAAACACATTTCAAGGCTGTACCAGATGTGTTTCAATGTTTTTGTATCGTTTCTTTGAGGAAACGACCCCATTCCCAACATTTCCTGCAATAAAGTTCGGCGACAGTCAGTGGTAGATGAATCAGAGTTAGTGCAGTAGTTGGTGGATAGTGGCAGGCAAATACAATTCTCGGACACCAATAGCGTGGTTGGAGGATGTTGTAGAGATAGGGTGTTGTGACAGTGGTGCAACACTAGTTGGAGAGAACACCTTCCTTGTAAGAGGGAGTGTTAGTTTTTGTAGAATCAGATGGTATTCTAGTCTCGAAACTTTGTGGAGAGGCTAAAACACATGAGTTCTCCAAAACTCAAAAACTATTTTTGGAAATTCCACCTAAAGATGGCTCAATTAAATTAATTGAACATAATTAAAAATTTCCTAAGTCTAACTTAGGAAAAATGGTTAATTAATAGTAATTAATTGAGAAAGGTGAGAATTCTCTAGAAACTCACACAGATCGACTTGGGGATGATTTCAGCCATTGATTAAGTTTTAATCTTGGCTGTTGGAGTCCCAATTGGAGATTATAAGAGGAGGTCGATGGGTAGATGGGGAACACACCAATGCAAATACTTAGTTGCCTAGGTAGTTCAAATTCCCAGTAGCAGGAGTGATTCAACAGTGGAGATCGAGCCAGTGGGTGAGTGGCAGGTGGTAGAGGAGCAACATAGCAGTGTTCCGGAGGAGTTTCTAGCTCCGAAGAGTCAGAAAGAGGAGGATGAAATTATTCTCCAAGAAGCAGCGTAGGGACTATATAGTTGCTTTAGCAGAGCAGTTCGATTTCACTGAAGGGAAGGTCTGTTTTAGATCAAGAGGTTGGGAAGATTTTCCAGAGTGCCGGAGAGATAGTCTCCCATTCAATAGCAAGTAGGACGACTTGATTGGCAGTGGTTTTGGGCTGAGCGTGAGAGCGTGTGCATAGAGGTGACTCATGGCTTGAGTAGAGGGTTTGAACTTTGGACAACTAGCTTTTTAGAGGCAGTTAGGTGCTGGGATTGCTTGAAGAGAGGGTAAGATCCCTTGGTATATTTTTGCCAGTATTTCTCCTGGGTAGAATCGCCAGTTTGGCGACATTTTATTGTGTACTAAGAAATTATGCTGCCGCATAATAATAAAAACCCTCACTGCTACACTAGTTTTTTCAAATTGGGTTTTTCTGGCAATAATTGTCCAAAAATAACGGTGTCATAATTTTTGTGTGTGTTAGCATTTCTCAGTTTCCAACATTTTTTATTTATTTCGGCAGCGTTTATTTTATTTTGTGACGAAATTGGAGTGTGATTAATTTGATATTAATTAGTAAATTAATAAACTGAATAATCAGTTAGGAGAATTAATTCCAGTTGTTGCATTTCAAGGAATTTTCACATTCTCTTAATTGATCAATGGAGTCAATGATGGTGAGGTCAAAGATTGAGGAACCTAGATGAGGTGGGTGGAGGACTATGAAATCTCTCTTAAAAACCCTAGTGATTTCCTTTAAGTGGAGATTTAATATTGGAGGAGACAGACACAAAGTTCCTTCGATGGATTCTTGAAAGACTAATTTTGCAAAGCATAAAGAAACAATACTTCATAAAGGATATTACACTTTTTAATTTAGCACAAAGAAACCCTAATTTTAGAAATTTGCATGCAAAATGGAAGAAAATTTGCAATAAACTTACACACCATTCAAGCAATAATCACTTCATCAATCCAAGACAAGTCTCATGCAAAAGTATCCCTCCCAAGACAATTTGCTCCACCAAGATCACATTGCGTCAAAGAGAAAAGAACAAGAGAGCTAGTGCACAGTTTTTAAGAGAGAGTAGTGTGGTGATACAAATGAAAGTGATTCCGCTTTATTTATATAAAGTAAATCAAGTCAATTTTCACCAATTTACAAGTAAAAGCCCTAAAAGTTTACTTGAGGATTAACCTAGGCCTAAAGGTCACAAGCTGATCTTAAGATAGGTTTAAAGGATGCTAAATACATCAAAATTGCCCACATGTTTGGGAATAAAGGCTCTCTGTGATGACATCAACCTCTCAAAATGGACAATCTCCACCAAGCAAGTGATAAAGAAGCTCATGAGTGCTCCTCACTCCTAGAAATGATCAAAGTGCATGGGTATATCTCCAAATAACTCCACCATGACATCATCTCCAAGAAGGCTTATGTCACCCTTCTAATGCATGTGGGGATGATGTGGCATTATTTAAGGCAAGGAATGGCACATGGGCATGATGTACTAGCCTTTCTAAGCATCTTAGTGATCGCTAACCTCTTGTGGGCTTAGGAACAAGGCAATGTCCATCAATGATGGTTAAGGCTAACTTGGGGGAGTCCTAGATCCATCATCAAACAAGCCAATGCCTTAGCTTCTTGGTACAAGGTTTCAACATTTGGAGGTGTAGCAAGGGGTATACAACTATGTGGAGTGCCAACAAGGCCTAATGTACATCTCATGAGTGAAACATTGGGACTATAAGGGCATGTCTTTTTTGATCAATGGCCAAAACATCCTCTAAAAGGTGTTGGATATGTGTGAAGTCTTTCTTCAAAGGATGTTTGTTGCATGAGTAATGAACTACCTAAAACATACCCTCAAGATCAAGTGAGATCAACATCACCAGGGACAAAAATCATTAAAATATTATTGCGAGCCTTATTTAATGTTGGGGGCAAAATAGTTCACACGAACCTTGCTTTCCAATCTCTTTTTAGTTGAGGATTTGTAGCGAATTTGTCTCATTTGTGTTAAGGATAGTTGTCCCTTGAGCCCTATTAGGTGCTTTCAACTCCCGAGGGGAAGGACATGTCATAATAGACCCATCAATCCATATGTGCATGCGATAATGATGGTAATGCTGTGGGAAAGACTTCAAGGAAGATGGTCATAACCATTGTACTAGCCAGAGAGGGTCCAACATTTCTGAGTACTATAGTGAGAAGAAGGAGCAATCATGGAGGCATTGTAATGACCCATCTATAAATACAAAGAATGCAAGCGTAATAGTAGGTATACGGTACATGCATATGATGGCTACATATGTATGTGTCGCATACACCGCACTAGTATTTTTAAACTAAATTGATTATAAGTGCTAAATACCATGACCCTTCTGGGAAAAGAAATTCGACTTATTCATCAATATTGCATAATGTATGTTTGATAAAATTATATTAATAAATTAATAAATTAATAAAATAAAGGTTAATTATTAA
>APFE031484342.1:0-15444 GCA_000404065.3 Pinus taeda | reverse complement strand
AGCAAGCCTTGTAAAAATTGATGGTGAAGCCACAGGCCCAGGCGCTTTGTCATTTGGCATATCCTTCACCGCTTCCTCTACTTCTTCTAAGGAGATTTCTCTAGTTAAAGCAAGATTTTTCTCATTAGAGATTGTCTTGGGAATAGATTTGATGAGTTCAACTATTGCTTCTGTTCTGTCTACCGCTAGTTCCTGAGAAATGCTATTGAAATGCTCAGTGAATAGTTAGAAATACCTTCATGATTTTCAATGATGTCCCCTTGTTTGCTTTTGAGACTGAGGATTTTATTTACACCCCTGTAGTCCAGTGCTGATCTGTGAAAGAACTTGGTGTTCTGTTCCCCTTCCTTGAGCCATTGGATCCGAGACTTTTGCTTCCAAAGGATCTCTTCCTGATGGCACTGGAGCTGCCATTGTTGAATTAATATTTTTTCTTTGTTTACAGTGTCTGGATCACTATCTCACATAATCCAATCATTGTGAATCTGCTCTAGCTGCTCTTCTTTCTTGGATTTTTCTTTGAATATGTTCCCAAATACTTTTGTATTCCATGTTTTGATTTTATTTTTGATGTGTCTCAATTTACCTTGAAGTTTGAACATTTTGGCACCTCTGATATCCAACGGTTCATGCCACCACTTCTTGACAAGTTGAGTGAAGTCTGGATGATCAAGCCAAAATTTCTCAAACCTAAAAGGTTTATTTCTAGGAGTGCCTTGTATAGTAGCCATCAGAGAGATGGGCCAATGATCTGACCCTCCACAAGGAAGAATGTCAGAATCTACTATTACTCCCTCCAATAGTAGACTTTCAGATACTAGAAATCTATCAAGACGAGAGACGATTTGTCTCTCCCCTCCCCTTCTGTTGTTCCAAGTATAGGCCCCACTCTTGGGTTAGATATCCACTAATTTAGCTGAATCGATAAAATCTAAGAATGCTTCAGAATCTTTGTTGAGTTTCCTGATTCCTCCCTTCTTCTCTGATAGTGTAGTTATCATATTGAAATCCCCCCCTATGATTACTTTCGCTCTGGGATATCTAAGCTTCAGATTCAATAAATTTCTTAGGAAAATGAGTTTCTCTTCTAACTTTTGAGGCCTGTAAACATTGGTGCACAGATAGGTCTCTAAGTTGCCTATCACTTGAACTTCCAAGGCTAAAAAGTGTCTGGTAGACTCAGAGGAGAGGATTTTGATTACATTGTAATTCCACCAAGTTACTAAACCTCCCTCCCATCCATGACTAGCTATTTCCATATATTCCATTTGTCTACCTAGCTTTCTGCTTGCATTTTTAATAATATTACTTGCACATTTGGTTTCTTGCACAAGTATAATATCCGGTTTTTCCTTTTGAACCTTCCTTTTTAACAGTCTCTGTTTCGTTTGGCTGTTGAGCCCTCTAATATTCCAAGAGATGACCTTCATTTTAACACATAAAGAATTAGGATCTAAGAGAAAAGGCTTCTAGAGCTTTCATCTTACCATATTTTAAGAGCATATGTCCCATTTCCTGCAATGCTTCATTATTGGATTTGCGTCCTCTTTTCTTCCTTTGTTTGGAGCTGGTGGTTGTTTGAAGTAAGCTTTTTGTTTGGAGTCCCATTCCTTTTGCTATGCCCAGTTTCCTGTTTTGCATCTCTAACTCTGCCTTTTGCCTAGCTATGAATATTTCATTAATTTTCCTAACTTCCTCTTCCGATATGTTTTCCATCCCCTTCTTTCTCCACTCTTCCATCATATCTGGTAGATTAACTCCTTCCTGCTCTAAAACCTCATTGATCTCCATTTCCTCACTACCTATGTCACTTATGAGCATCTCTGAATCCTCATCTGCTCCTTCTGTGCCTTCCTGATTTTTTTCAGTACTGTTTTGAATATCTTCCTCCATTACTTTGGTTGCTGCTTCTATTGTTGTTTTGTTTGTTTCACTGGTCTTGTGCTCCTTATTATGGTCCTCTGAGTCAGTTTCAGTTTCCAACACTTCAAAAGAATTACTTGTGTTACCTAGTGTTGTGCTTGTTCTGCTTGGTCGTTTCCTATTTTCTCTCTGTTTTGCTCTCGGTCGAATGAAGGTGTCCCTGATATTTCCTTCTTGATCCTCCTTGTGTGCTTCCACTAATTTGTTTAATGGACATTCTCTGATTAAGTGTCCATGCTCATGGCACTTCCTACAGCGAAATGGAATTTTCTCATATCAATAGCTTGGAAATAGTCCTCATCCCTGTATTCCAGCCACAGACCTTCATGAAATGCCCCTGAAACGTCCATCTCCACACAGATCCGAGCGCAGGAAGTGTATCTTCTTTGTAGCGTGGCCTCTGAAGATTTAATAAAAGTTCTTAACTTGTCACCTATTTGTTTTAGAGTAGCATAGCCCCAGTAGTCTATTGGGAGTGCGAAGAGGTGAATCCAAACTGGCACCTGCATGAAGGTTTCTTTCTCTGGCACAAAGTTGGGTTTCCACGGCTTCATGTAGAGGCCCACTAAAGCAAAAAAGTAAGGGCCTCCATCAAATATTCTATCCTTGTCTTCTAAATTGGAAAAAACAACTGTAAAAAAACCTTTTTCTCCTAGTTGCAGACTGACATCTCCTTTGGGTTTCCATTGTTGTTTTATCCATTGACATAGCGCCCTTTCCGTTGGCCACAGTCCCATGAACTTGCATATCACTGCATGTTCAGTCATGTGGTTTCTGTAGGCTTGTATTTCTAGTTCCGTCAGAACCACCCTTAGGACTTCTGCCACTTTTGGTTTGCATGGGCCTTGAGTCGGTTTGTCAGTGAGATTTTCTTCTGTGTTCTTCCTCCCCTCGCTTTCTTTCTCCAGAGCGGTTTTCTCATTGTTCTTTTGCTCCTTCTCTTGTTTATTCTCATGTGCAGGATAAGCCTGTGCTTCCTTTGCTTTGCTGTTACTGTTTGCTCTTCGGTTTCCCTCCTTCCCTTTCATATTTTGAGCATATTGTTCCTCCTTTTCCCGTTTTCGCTTCTTCCCTTGCTGGTTCCTTTTTCTTGCTTTGACCTTTCATACCCTCTTATTTGCACCCATTCCTGTGTTGGTTGTTTATTCATGATTCTCTGTTTGTATGTGGGGGTCCCTATGGACCCCTTGTTCACCATATGTCGGGTCAGGATCTGTCCCCTTTTGAACAGTGCTGCCACCCTGACCCTATTCCTGTCTAGCTTCAAACCCTAGGTCTGAAAATCCGTGAACTGTCTCCTCTATTTTCCCAGCTCCCGCTCATCCTCTTCTTCAGGGGAGATACTGGATCTAGGGATCGTAACACCAACAAAGATTAACCCCAAAGTCTTCCTTTATTATTCAAAAAAAAAATTACATGAGAGCTTTTAGCTTAACACACAACTCAAAGATCAAATGGATCAACTAACAAATGACCTCCTATTTAAAGATAAATCTTCCAATGGCTAGTTCGAGTGATCCTCATCAAAGTAATCTCGACCATTGATGAAGATTAAAATTTATTTTAATCTCATCCATCGAAATATTAAATTATTGAGGAAATTCGAATTTTTCAATTAAATGCATTTTAATTAACTCAAAAATAAAAATTTTGAGTTAATTTCCTCAAAAATTTGACTTTGACTTAAACCCTATGGACGAGAGGCTTAAAATTTAGCAAAATAATTAATTTACCTTAGTCTCGGGACCTTTTAAAATTTGAATTTTAAGGACCAATGAATTTTACCTTTGGAGAATTTAAATTTACCTAGGACCTATAATTAATTAAATTTCTAGCTTAGGATTTTAATTAATTTTTTGCCAGAAAATTTAATTAATTAACCTATGAGGGGATAAATTATTTTTCCAACCCTCAAGACATTTTACATAATAACTTTCATATTTTTTACATCATAAGGGGAAAAACCCATTTGTGATAGACTCTCACAAACTACCCATTTCTGCCACACAAATATAATCCAGCAGACCAAGCAATTTGTAATAAAATAACCTAACCAAATAGTTAAGATTATTCCCAAATCACTTTTACATAGACTTGATCTATAACACTAGGACTTTCCTAAGATCCTAGTGACAAAATACATTCTGAATTTGGGGTAACACTGAAGGAAAACTTTGTCAACCATCTGAGAATAGATCGGTGAGACAAAAAACCTCCCAAAATGTAGGTCATCACCAAAAAAGTAGGTTTACCTAGGCAATTACATACATGACAAGGCTCTACTAAGATTATTTACATCATATACATGCAGAATGGGTTTACATTATAACGTGAAGATCAGGTTGATGATGATAGTTGGATGGCATGGAAACATCGATCAGGCGCTATCCCTTTTGCGAAAAAAGGGGGTGTACTACTATGGGTCTTTGACACGTAGTGGTCAACAGTCCCCATGTGCATCATAGTTTCAAAATAAATGACTTTTGATGTGATTGGCCTTGAAAGCATGTCAACCAACTTGTTTGTGCTACCCTTCTTGTAATTGATCACTAAATGAAATCTTGTAGAAACCTCTTCCACTTGTAATGCATGGTTTATTGTAGCTTACTCTAAGACTATAGGTATTGTATCGGTTGGCGGTCTGTATGGATTATTGTCTCCTTTCCCATCAGATAATGCTTCCATTTCTTCATAACTTGCACCAAGGCATAAAGCACCTTATCATAGGTAGTTTAGTTAATAAATTCCCCATGAAATACTTCATAATGGAAGCATACAAGCCTTCCCCCTTGCATGAAGATTGCTCCCATAACATACCCACCCGCATTTGTCTCCACTTTGAAGGTTTGTTGCAAGTTTAGTAATGTCAAAATTGGTGTTTGACTAATTTATTCTTTAACTCCTCAAGGTTCCTCTATTAACTCTTACCTCACTGAAAACTCTTTCCACTTACTATTATGGCATGGAGTGCTACTGCTACCATTGAAAACAAGGCTATGTATTAACTTAAGTATTTTGTTTCGTCAACAAAACTCCTAACCTCATAAATATTAGTAGGCACCAACCATTTCATGATACCCTCCATCTTAGCAAGATCTATCTTCAACTCTCCTCCACCTACCGCATATCCCAGATACACTAAAGAATGTTGTGAAAATTCATACTTCTTGATATTTTCTAGTTTTTTGGGCATCTTTAATGTTTCAATAACTTGCATCAAATGTGAGATGTGTTCCTCCTAGGTAGCATTGTATACCAATATATCATCCAAATAAATAATAAAAAATGAATCTATAAAAGGTTGCAGCATATCATTCATTAACCTCATAAATGTAGTTGTCGCATTACATAGGTAAAGTGGCATGACTAACCACTCAAAAAATGTTGCCTAGTTTATATCCAAAGTATTCTTCTTGTTGTAACTAATTTAGCAAATCATCAATCTTGGGTAAGGGGAACTTGTTCTTGAGTGTGATTATTTTTAGTGCCTTTTAATCAATACACATATGCCAAGTCCCATCCTTTTTTGGCACTATGATGATGCGTGAACCACATCTTCCAAGTCCCATCCAATAGTTGTTTCAACTATTTCTTCACCTCACTTATTTCCATAATAGATTGTATGTACAACCCAATGTTTGGCAATGGGGAGTCTGGAAATAGTTGGATCTCATGCTCCACTTCCCTCTTGGGTGGTAACCCTCTAGGCTCTTAGAAAACCTCTCTATATGTGTATAGAAACTCTTCTAGTTGTTGTTTATGCTTCTTAGTACACCCCTCTAGGGCTGCCTTTACTCTTCCAAACTCTTCTACAGAGTGATTCACTATTAAAAATAGTAAAACAAAATCCTTGCTAGAGCTAATAAGTTTCTTTTCTTGGTTGGCACTTAAAAACTAAAATTTTGACTTGCATTTGTGCATGTTAATGGTGAACACTTTTCCATCCTTGATGGCCCAATATATGTTAGATCTCCACATTAAAATTTCATCTCACATGTACATGTAAGGACTTCCAAATACCACTCTACAAACATCAAGGGGAACTACATCTAGTTCTACTTCATCATTAAAATTAGCACTAATGGAAAATCTAATTTTTCATTGTTTTGCTACCTTTAACTATGCATCCTTATTCACACATCCCAATGAATATGGGTTAGATGATCATGAACTTCCAACCCCAATTTGATGACTAGCTCTGCTGCAATGAGAATTGCCTGTGATTTTGAGTCAAATAGAGCATCAATCGTTTACTTATACCTATATCTTTGTGTGGAAGATTTTGGTCATTACTCTCTTCGTATTGTTGAAGGCCACTCAAATTCACCTCCTGCACTAATGTACAAATGACCTTCTCATGCCACTTTCAACTTGGTTTCTTGAATTAGTAACCACGAGATTCTTCCTCTTATTATCTTTCTTTTTGTTCTTCGGGTAAGCTTATGATGCAACTTCTAGCACTTCTCCTTTGTATGATCGTCAATGTTACAGTGGTTGTAGTGGTTGTTGGGATCCTTGCATTGATGTGTCGTGGATACCATCCTTTTATCTTTTCCCCCTTTCCACTTCTTCTTCCCCTCCTTAGAAGCATCTTGGTGCTCCTTTTCTCCAATCCACTTGATTTCCCTTTCTTCTAGACTACATTCTCTAGGAACTATCCATGCACACAAGTCTTGTTTGTCGATTTGGGTTTGAACAACATCACTTACTTATGTATATGGTTTTATAGACCCCTAAAATACTTGGGGAGTACATATAGAGTATTTGAGGAGATACCCAACATTATGGCCATATTTTTGAACTTCGTGGTGTACTCATGTACACTCTACCCTTGCTTATGCTTGAAGTCGTGCCATTGAATCCATTGGTCCTCTACATACCCGATAGGGTGAAATTGTGACTTTATGAGTGTTTTAAAGTCCTCCCACCTTGGTATGGCTTGATATTGATATTCACTTCCATTTTGAATAGGGAATTTGAATGATTCACGACACTCAAACTAGGTTGATGTTTTTCGAGTCCTTTCTTCAGCTCGTTCTCTATTTCTTGTTGATCTCTTGATCTCCCCTCTGGTCGAACCACTACATTAGAACCCATATTCTATGAATAGACCAAGCTTATTAGTCAGGGAAGCCATGAGGAGATTCACATTACGATTTATATTTTCAACTTGTACATCCAACTACGAAATCTTCTCCTCTGCACAATCACAATGGTTATTCATAGATTCATCAACAATGACTAGGATTTTATGACTATTGTCTTAACTAATCTAGATCCCCTAAAAATATCCATAATATACCAAAAGAAACATGCTCTAATACCAATATTATATGTAAACTACCATGGATATTCTACAGGATAGCTCGTCACAAAAGATCTAATAAATTATACTTAAAAATCCAAAATCTACACAATGAAGGTTTATTTCTATTTAAATTTTACATATTCTTAAATTATTGTTTATTGTGTATGCGTGAAAATTATAATTATGTGAAAAATAGAGAATAGTGAAATAAAAACTCAAAAACCATTATTTGACACAAGATATAACTGGGGAAACCCTTTCAAGAGAACCCAACTGGAACGTGAGGCCGCTCTTCTCTCTTTCTCTGAATAGAAAATGTTTGTAAGTACAAACAAGTAAGGCTTATGGCTCGTGGGCTACTACAGTGCACAAATAACCTTTGTGTGCTCTATCCCTATCCTTCTTGGCTATTTTTTTCATCTATGGAACAAAATGCACTCGAAAAGAACATAGTATGATAACCTACTAGTGGTTAAGTTTGATTCCTTCAACTCTTAACTGTAGTAACAAAATTAACTATTCTAGAGTCCTCCTCATCATGATCACATGGTTAGCCCCTTTTCCATGAGTAATGGGTTTGATGTTATTGATTTTAATAGAATATTCTAACTAGTAATTACTTCTTATGTTTTCTTACATTAATATTTTCTTGCATTCAAATTCATCATAAATCAATTACACAAAATATCTCAACAATAGAAAAAAAATCCAATAGGATCATAAAGAGACACAATAATTTTACCCTAGGAAAACCCACATGTGGGAAAAACCCAACAACCTTTTTCCTTAGAGAAAACATAGATACATCTCATTCTTCAAGTCAAACATAAATTCAAATTGACTAGTGACACAACTTTGGTCACACTTGGTCAAACTACCCCTTAGACAAGTCAAATTGTTGTCCAGTGAACTCGATTTAGTCTCATCTGCTAGGGCTGAATTTTGGAATCCTAATATGCCCAAGAATCTTAGTCCTGCTACTTTGTATACCCAAAATCCCTACCTCAAGTCATTGTCTCAGACTCGTCTTTTACTCTGCCTGAGATCCGCCCTTTTTTCCTTGCCTTTGCCCTTTTTTCTCTGTCTCAAATGGTTAGTAAATTCATGCCTTGTGGAGGAGGATAAATGAATTGAATATATTCATTTCAAGATCTTGAATGGGTGTGTCCCTTCATTAGGTTTGACTTGTCATTTGGATCCAAAAATTCAACTTTTAGAAATTCAAAATTTTTCTTTTGAAATTGACATAAAGAAAATGTCTTACATTTTTCATTACATATATTTTTCAAGGACTAAAATATGACTTATGAAGAAGCTACAAAATTCAACACTTGCTCTTAGCTGGGGAGGCATTCATAATGACTATCCATATGTTCTCTTGTTGACAAATTTCTCTAAGAAAAGGTTATAGCAATTGATGAGCCCTAGTATTGCACCAAGGATGTTGCAACTCCCAAGGCTTTTTAACTTAAATTATCAAACTAGGGTTAGTACAAACTTAGAGGTGATAGTGCTATATGCACAACAGGTCAGGTTCTACTCATGTCACTCTCAATCATTAGATCAGATTTAGGTGTTCAAATACCACTCCTTCAACTAACTACAAAAATAATTCTTATGAAAGCATATCATGATTTCAAAGAGATGAACATAATTCTAACTACAAAAATGAAAATTTCATTCATTAAATGTAACTGCTAATTGAAATTTCATGAAAAGAAGAGACAAGTCTAGTTGTAGAATTAAACCATGCTACTCTAGTTTCATACTTAATCAAATCAATAACCTACTTGCATGAATCATTTATCTATTTGCAACTTTCTTAAAAATTAGGAATTCACTTTTCAACACAACTAAAAAAAATATTAAGTCTAATTCTACTTGTTGTCTTATGCTTGCACTGAGGAAAGGATGGGGTTGGAGTGGTATTAAAGTCTTCCTCAGTCATGAAATCAAAGCTTGGGGGGCATTATTCAACTTCAAAGTGCAAGGGTCAAATTTCAGAGAGAATAAGGCTGAAGAAAGAAATGTTACATGGCTACTACAGGAAGTGTTATAGGAGGCCCTATATTGCTACAAGAGGCCCTATTTTGCTACAGGAGGAGATATGAGAGCTATTTGAGGAAAATAATGGTATCTTGAAGGTGAATTAGGGAAGATAAAGGTGAATGAAGATGAATTAAGGGTGTGGGAACCCCTTAGCCAAGCTTAGTACCCCTTGGAGGCCTATCTTGCACCAAATTTTATGCCCATGATGTCCTTCATTTTCCGTAAAAGATAGATCTCGGTGGAAGAGTTTGGAAGCAATGTAAAGTGTCCATAAGAGAGATGGAATGGTCTAGATGGATGTGGAAGATTGGTCCTACCCGTACAAGTCAACAACAATCCCTACATATCGGTCAAGTTCATGCATTCAATAATCAATATTGCAACAAAATGAATCAAAGTGGAAAGGATGAGTTGATATTTATTTCTTCCAGATCTAATCTATCCTACAACATGCATCTAACCTTATTGCCAAATCAATGTTGCTAACTCCTAAATTGCAAAAACCAAGTATGCAGAAGAATCTCAATCCAAAACTAAATAATTTCCAAGAAATCATAAACAAAAGGTTTTGGCTTATTGTTATATAGTCTTCCACCACACTTTCCATCAGAGAGGTGGCAATTCAACCTGTAACTAAAATTTTGCAATATAATCCTACTTAAGGAGTAAACTGTCTTACATCAGAAAATAACAAGAATAAAATACAAGAGAATTAATAAAGCCTATGGGTTGGGTTGAAACCCAAGGGTTTCAGCCCTCAAAAATAACTCAGATGGAGGCCAACAGTAAACTTTCTGTTAATAGGAAATAAGAGTCACATACATTACATGAAAGATGAAAATAAAAGTGACAAGCACTAGGCTCTCAATAACTATCCTATCTCCCACAAAAATTTGAATCCTAATGAGCCTTTAGGGTTGTTTATTTATACAAAAAGTAGTTGAGGGAAGCTCCTTTGAAAAGAGGAGTGATTCTCTCTAAAATCTCGAGATTTGTGGATCTGGTTCCCTTGGATCTTCACATGCACTTGAGTCCCTCGGCTGCTAATGAATTCGAGTTGTTGGTGAGGAATCTTTGATCTCAAGCTCAGTTGGGGAGTTAATGCAGTGGACAAGCCCCCCTATATTTTCTCTAGATGTCTCCAATTAACTCTTGTATAGTAAATGTTTCCATAAATGCTTATTTTTCTTGCATATTAATCATATTAGGCCATGAAATACAAGCACCCTTTAGTCTTCATGCTAAGCATATTAGGGTTTAAAAATGCAAATTTGTGAGAAAAGGAGAGTTTTAGGGGTTGGAGGATAAAAAAATGTGTCTCAAAATATACATATTTATGGGACCTATTAACATTAGCGTTATTCAATTACCATAATCCTAGTCAATAATTCTAACTCATGGTAAAACAACAACATCAACTAGTCACCATAACTCTAGTCAGTACCTCTTGCCATAATTTTGGTCGATACCTCTGACCCATGGTATATTGACTAGTCTTAGTCCATCATCATCCTAGTAAATCTCTTTGACTTGTGGTGAAACCCTAAAGGCCTCACTCTAGGCCTGATGCTAAATGTTCTCACTCAACCTATATAGAGAGTCTAAGCCTGATGCTAAAAGGCACCTACTCAAATGAGTAATTATGGGCCTCTGGGATCACTCTTATGGTCAAGATCATGACTCAAGAAGAATGTTTGTCCTCTATCGGACCATTCTCCCTAATCATGGTCAACATGCTTGACCCAAAGAGAATGAGTGACCATGAATGAACTAGCTAAGATGTGTCAATACACTACCTATGAAAAGCATCTTGCATCAGCATCTTACTCAACAAGTCATCACTTGGAGCAATTCCCCAATTATCCAAGTTGTCACTTGGAAACTAGTAAACCGTAGGCTATTATCATTCATGCATGCTAATTGAATGGTAACTCTCATACTCAAACCTAGAGGCACTCACTCACCCACCTGGGGAGCACTCTAGGCCTCGATGTTCTCTGAGCCATTCTCCCTAGGGACATTTTGTGGCTCTTAGTCAATACTTTGACTTTTATATATTATGATCTAGGGAGAATGTCTTCCCCTTGCTGCAACAACATCAACACTCCCTCTGATTGAGTAAAGAATTCTCAATCTAAGCTTGTCCCTTAAGTATACAAACTTCACCATGGGATATATTCCTTTTCAACAATCTATTTGACTGTAGAATAGTATAAGAGCCACACTACTTTCTTTTGTACTATGTCTTGGTACTAGATCTCATTGTTCTTTGACCTTTCATCATGGTCATCACTTGCATTTGATAAAACAATCCTGCAAGTAGTTTCTGAAGCCATATTTCTTCTAAACTCGCCAACTAAGTTGCAATATATATTTTCAACCTCTACAATACTGAGTGTGACACATAGTACTGAGTGCAACATGTGTTTTCTTCTTGCTCATCCAAGAATTCACAACAGAGCCCAAACTTAAGCAATATCCTAATGAAATATTTGTGTCTTATGCATTCCCTGTCTAATCTAAATTTGTGTCCCTGCAATTATACTTCATTATTTGATTCATTATTTAAAACCATAATTGGTGATGCTATAACCAACTGTACCATGTTGGTACTACAACTTATGTTGAACCACGTGTCTTGGCTCAACCATAAGTTGATTGACTACTTTCCAGTTACCCTAACCAGGTGCTCTTTCTGAAACAGATCTTTTTGTGGAAATCATCGCTGCTCTTTATGCCACTGCAAATTTCTAGTTACTGTAACATATATAGCTTAACAGTATTAATGACAGCTCACCATCCCAAAAATCTCTAAGAGATTTCAATAGTATTCTTCAAGGATGTAATGCATCAAATCTAGGTCATTCATCTTTGTTGATAGTGTTGGACCTGCCAACATTCAAGGGGTCTCCCCAATATGTGGTCCCAATTAGACCTCACGCCATTTGGGATAGGATCCCCGTCTAGAATATGACCTGGTTACTATTTTTTTAAAGGTTTTCCTTGGCTCTAACTATCAGCAATAGAGAGGAGTGCATGTGTTCCTTCGAAAAGAAAGTAAGTGTGTCTGGTGAGTGTTCGATTGTAGGTTTGTTGAGATTCTTCTACTAAAGAGGGGAAATAAGGTGAGCATATAAGGGAGAGGTAGTAGTACCACTCTAGTAGAAACACACACAAATAAGAGATATTCGTCTAACATCTAGTGGAATAGTCCTCAAGGATGCAATGAGCATTGCAACCATTACAAGACATTCTCAATATGATAAGCACTAAAATAACTGAAATAGTTCAACTACTTTAGTACAGGTGAAAACAAGCATGAATCATAAATGTTCAAAGAACAATCTTACAAACATTCATATTCCACGCATGAAGAACGTGCTTGCCATCAAGCTTCATGTATTAAGTAAAAGTCCCAAGATACATGTATACAATGACCAATAGCTCCAATAGTGGAGTGTTGGAGCCACTACTTGCTCCCCAAAATAACTAGCTTGTCTCTTTGATGTCTTACGGGAGGAGCCAAGGTGAAATGTCCTTTTCTCATAAAATGAGGGTGTATATATAACCAATGGGGTGATGCTTCACCTCCCTTGTGACTCTTTGGCTACCCTCATGATTGTTTGACTTCCTATGTATTTTGACTTTACATGACTCTACATATTTTGTACGTGATCTTTGGACTTCCACTTTATAATACATTTTTGAAGAGGAATTTACATAATCCACAAAAGTGATGTGGCATATGGTGACTCATGAGATGACATGGCATGCATTAATGACATAGACTGCATGATGACATGGAAATGTCAAGTCATTCTTGTTTCTTCTTGCTATGTGTCTTCTTGAGAATGTTCTTCTGTTCACCTCCAAATAGCTTAGAGATGAGGAGTCTTCAGTGATATTATATCTTGAGCAGCAGATACAAACTCGTGTCCCTTTTCTTTCTTCTGATTGATCTGCTTGCATACTCAGTTATAGAGGTGTCTTATTGCATGCCCCCCTTCTCCATGTCCTTATTCATCATCATGTCATGCTATGATATAGTATTTGCATCTACAATTCACTCATGACAAGACGACATCAGTCTGATAAACCCCTAGTCTGACGCCTTGCATGATATCCATTGACTGAGCCAGAACTAGGTGGTAGGTTGAGGGATAGTTTAAATTACTACAAAATTGCATAGCTCAAGCCATCAGTGGTCAAGCTTGAACCTTGAGACTACATAATGTGCAATTCAAGTTGGACTAAGCAAGCAAATTGTGCAGTTGGGGAGCTCAAGGATCTAGGTTGAGGGCTTGAGCACTTATTCTTCCTACTACACATTAATGGAAGGAAAAGGAGGCCAAGTGATTGTGTAATTGCATAGCTCAGGAGCTTAAGGACTAGGCTTGAGGACTAATACTGCACAATGCGAAGTTCAGGCCTAGCTGGAGGACAGGATTGTATAGTTTTAGAGCTTAGGGGTCGAGATTGAGCACTGAGAGTGCGCAATCTTGGGAGGCAGAAACTATGTGTTGTGCAGTGTCAAGAGGTAGGGTTACTAATTGAGGGCTAAGACTACACAATGTGAAGTTTAGGAAGGTTGGATGAGGTTAAGTTTTTTGGTCGATAATTTTTCTGAATTTGGATAAGTTTGGGATCGATGAGGCTTATCTGAATAGTAATAACACTTGATTATGATCACACACTTAGATAACTTGAAGACACAACATAGATCCTCCATGATACATGAACAACATACTTCCCTCCATGTGACAACTTTATGATGACCTATTGCAAGTGTGACACCAAAGATACACTTTGCGACAACTATGACGACACTTGTGCAACAGTGCTTAAAACTATGGAAATGAGTGCCACAAATGTTTACATGGTAAGATCAACTCATTTACACAAAGGTAACCCCTTGAATACACCAAAACAATCTTACGTACATCATGCAACACTTAACATGCGAAAATATGACATTTTGATTTTCTTGCAAATGGGACAAAAACACTTAGAGAAAACACATGTAATGAGTCTCAATGGTTGTGATGACAATATGCAAGATCAAGGTGTTGATTTGGGTTAGCATCGGATGTGCTCCAGTCAAGAAATTTGGTGGAGTGGTTGGGGCACATGAGATCTCCAATACCTAGAAAGGGTTTGGGAAGATTCTAAACAGATCTGGAGATATTAAAATAATTAATATTTTTTAATGGAGTCCCTAAGTCTAAACTTAGGGAAAATAAAATATTAATGTGTATTAATATCAATCTGTGTTAGAATGGTTCAAAAGACATGGATCAAGCCAGATCAAATCTTAGTCGTTGATTAAGGACTTAATCTCATTCGTTGATATATCAACAGGAAAAATATAAGAGGAGGCTTGAGGGTCACTTGGAGAATACACCAGAGTGATCAGTCATTCTATTCTCTAGACCAACATTTGCTAAGGGAGATAGAATTAGTGATCGAGAGATGCAGCTGAGGGGAATTTCAGTATAGAAAGACAGAGAGGCAGAGATAGTGTCGGGAGAGCAGCGCAGTAGCCAAGCAGAGTGATGTAGAGCTAGCCAGGGCTCACATAGGGCCACGCAGAGGCAGCTAGGAGTTGCGTAGAGCCTTAGAGAGGCTAGCGTTGCTGACGTAGGGCCTCCCAGGGCTAACATAGACCCATCCGGGGTGATGTGGGGCTAGCGTGAGGCAGAGAGGAGCTGATGTAGTCTAGAGAGAGGTTGACGCTGGGGTTTCTAGGGCAGATTTGTGGTAAGTAGCTTCCGGAAGGATTATCCGGGGTTTCAGCAAGGAGATTTGTCAAAAACTAAGAGGTATTACTACCAAGGAAATTCTCTATTGGGTAGGCTAGTTTTGGCACCCAGATTGTAGTCTGATCTTGCTTAATAAGAAAACTCTCAAATAGCTACACTGATTTTCCCACATTGGGTTTTTCCGAGGACATTAGTCCAAAAATAATGGTGTCATATGGAGTGTTTTTTTCTGTTTCTTTTAGTTGCTGATTTGTAATATCTTTAGCATGAACTAGTTTTTATTTTCAGTATTTACATTGTAAATAACTTGTTAAGGAAAATAACAAGTAGGTAGGAATAAATCAGATAAAGTGCATGGAGGGTTTCTAACTAAGTAAACTTAGAAAATTCAACATGGTATCAGAG
>APFE031484341.1:3967-26588 GCA_000404065.3 Pinus taeda | reverse complement strand
ACATGTTCTTGGCCTTTAAGACCTTTGTTGAAAAACAATCTGGACATCAAATTCTTAAGCTAAGATCTGATAATGGCGGAGAATATGTTAACAACAAATTCATCAATTTTTGCACTGAGAATGGAATTCAAATGCAACATACTGTTCCATATACTCCACAACAAAATGGTGTAGCTGAAAGGAAGAATCGCACCTTAAAGGAAATGGCTAATTGTATGCTTCAATCTAAAGGACTTAGTCTTAATTTTTGGGCAAAAGAAATTAATTGTGCAAATTACATAATAAATCACACTCCTACGAAGGTTTTAAATAATATCACTCCAAAAGAAGCATGGAGCTTAATTAAACCAGGCGTAAGTCACTTTCATGTTTTTGGAAATGAAGCATGGGCCCATATTCTAGATGAGAAACATAAAGCTTTAGAACCTAAGAGAGAAAAATGTATTTTTGCTGGATATAGACTTATTCCACTTATGTCCAAAAATGTTATCATTAGAAGAGATGTAAAGTTTGTTGAAAATATATCGGCCTACGAGCCTAGTTCGACAAATGTGCCACCTCTCTCTATCTCTTCTACTTTTGAAAATATTTCTTCTCCAGATGATGAAAGTGAGGATGAAAATCCTCCCCCACCTTCTCAGGGTCCTCCTTCAACTCCTCATCTTCCAAAATGGGTCCTTGCTACTCAGGATGCAGCAGGCCCTCTTACCTGTGATCCTACAAATCAGTGACGTACACATTCTCAGTTCAATAGAGCCTCTTTGCTACTGGCTCAAGATTCAATGAACTATGATCCTAACACCTTTGCAGGAGCTTTAGGCCATCCAGATTGGGATGCAGCTATGAATGAAGAATATGGTTCATTATTGGCAAGCGATACATGGGATCTTGTTCCTATACCAAAGGGATGAAAACTTGTTAGATGCAAATGGGTTTACAGAACCAAGTATGGACCAGATGGAAAAGTTGATAAACATAAAGCTCATCTTGTTGCTAAGTTTTTTTCACAAGTTGAAGGCATTGAATATACAGAAACCTTCTCCCCTATTTCCAAAATGAACTCTATCCGCCTTGTTCTTTCCCTTGCTTCCTCTTTCAAATGGGAAATCCATTAGATGGATATTAAATCTGCCTTCTTGCATGGGGACTTGCATGAAGAAATATATATGGAACAACTTACTGGCTTTATACAAACAAACTCCAACCTTGTATGTCAGCTTAAGAAATCCCTTTATGGTCTCAAACAAGCTCCTCGGGCTTGGTATGCCAAAATGGATAGCTTTCTTTTAGAAATTGGCTTTTCTAGGTGTCATTTTGACAATACTGTCTACACCAAGAAAGTGGGAAAGTCTCTTATCATTCTTGTTCTTTATGTTGATGATCTTATCCTTACTGGTAGTGCTCCCAACCTTATAAGCCATGTGAAGTCCAACCTTAAAAAGAAGTTTGAAATGATAGACTTAGGACACTTGCATTATTTTCTTGGTCTTCAAGTCTTGCAATCCAAGGAAGGTATTTCCCTTTCCCAATCCAAGTATGCTTGTGATATTCTATGCCATTTTCACATGGAAGACTATAAGCCAACCCCTTCTCCCTTTCAATCTAGATCCAAACTTTCAGTCACTTGTTCTTCCCCTGAAGTTGATGCTACCTTATACCGTCAACTTGTAGGAAAAATTTTGTATCTGACCCATACTCGTCCTGACCTTTCCTTTGTTGTTGGGCTTATTGATTGGTTTATGCAAACCCCACATGAAAGTCATTGGGAAGCAGCTAAAATTATACTTTGTTATGTTCGAAGTATAGTTTGGTTTGGGATTCATTACAGTGCATAAGCATCTCCTTTATTAGTTGGTTTCACTGATTCCGATTGTGCTGGTGACCCTAACGATCGGAAGTCTACTGCAGGTTATGTGTTCACTCTTGGTTCAGGACCTATTACATGGGCTTACAAGACACAAAGTGCCATTTCTCTTTCTTTAGCAGAAGTAGAGTATCATGGTGTTGTAGAAGCTAGTAAGGAAGCCATGTGGCTTTGTCAGATCCTATCAAAGTTTGGCTTTTAGTAGCAGCATCTGACTACACTTTGGTGTGATAATCAAAGTGCCATTCAACTATGCAAAGATCCGGTCCAACATCAATGCAGAAAACACATTGAACTGCACATGCACTTCATCAGAAAGCTCATTCATAACCATGTTCTTGAAGTGCAATATTGTTCAACAGATGGTCAAGTTGCATACATCTTTACAAAGGCTCTCACAAAGGCGAAGTTTACTAAACTTTGATTTGTGGTTGGAGTTCAGAAAGTTGTCACTAAGGGGGGATAGGCTCTAATACCTCCTTCCTTATCCTATTTTTTCATATTTGTACATCCTTCAATCCTATCCCAAGTTTTTCTTAGGGGGGATGTTAGGATATTCCGACACATAGGAAATAGTTAAGTATAACTTGGTCTAGTGCAGAGTTAGGTAAAGTGTATTTCTTTACTATGTACTTTTGTAACTTACAATCTGATGGTCATGATATGTAGTGATCTAACGGTTCATTCTCTCATCGGTATTACTGACACTTGATCCATGGCTTAACACTCGGTTGGTCCATGATCTCTATTTAAAGAGCATGGAGGTTCATTTGTAGGGTAACTGTTCATGAGAGAAGCTTATGTAAATTTTCATTCTTTTATTAATAAATTACCTGAAGTGGCCACGTCGGCTCATGCCATGGACTATTTCCCTCTTTGAGGGTTTTAACCATGTCAACAATACTGGTGTATTGATTTGTGATTTGTTTGTGAGTGGTGTGGTGTTTTGTCTGAGGAACTTACCTTTGTAAATTCCTACAATTTCCTCTGCCCAAACAACCCCTCAATCTCTCCCTAATCTACAATTAAGATAGTCTTTCTCACGCCTCAAAAAAACCCTTCAAATGTGCCATGTTGTTCCTATAGATCTTGCATCCCAATCACATAAATATGCTGTTATTTTTGCCCTCTTTTACAATGTCTTTAAGTCTCTTTTTTTGTGACTAAAGAGAGATATTCCTCCACAAAATTTTAGAGCTCTTCTTAGAGATATATTTCCGCAAATGCATGCCTTAAGTGACTCAACTCATCCTCAACATATAGGCTTTAATGCCTCAAATGACTTCACTCAAAGAGACATGCCTACTTGGAGTTTTCTTCAAGTCGGTATACTTGAGAATCCAATATGTACTATGTCAATTTCAAAAATTTATCTCTCTAATGACACCTCAAATTCAGATGATTTTCAATGCATTAGAATCGTCTTTCTGAGAACTATCATCCTCATCCATCAAAAGCAGTGAATCCATCATGGATTTTCCTCAAAACACGATGGGTGCAAAAACCCCACACTTGGGTTCCAAGTCCACAAGATACCCTTATGGCACTTCGTCCTCCAAACCCTGAACCATACAGCTTGGAGTACCTCCCAAGCTACATAAGTCAACACTCCCTCTTAGCGAGGGAGGTACTTCCAAGACTAGAAACTAACCCTTCATCATCATCATGACTCGTAACAATTTCCCAACTCTTAGTGCTGACAATCACAACAATCCCTATACAGTGAACTACGTCCTTCTCGGAAGTGTCGTTATTACGGCCAAAAGGAACCTCGTTCTTCTTCTTATCCTGTAATTTCTTCCACTCTTTTCATGATTCCTTCTTAGCAATTATAGGAGCACCCTTTCTCACCACTGACCACGTGCTCTTCTTGGGTTGTAGAGTCTCCCTCTGAATGTGTAAGCTCCCTCTCAAACTAAAATCCATCTTAGTCTTTCAAACCTTGACCTTCTCAGTAAAGTGTACCTTCTTCTTGGGAACCTATTCCTTTTCCTCTAAAGTATGAACTTGCACTTGCACTTGCTCTTCCTTCTTAGAACCTGCACCTGTCCCTATTTCTTTCCATGATCCTAAGGCTTGGCAGTCAACCTGTAGAGTCCATGCTCTCTAATTTTGAGTAAAATCCCATCGAAATTAGAGCCTTTGAGCCTGAGTCTTTCCTTCCCATCCTAGAACAAGACATTAAACCCCCTCTTCTCCATCATCGAGATGGGGAGCACATTATATATGAGCAGTGATACAAAAAATACACTATGGATCTGTATCATATGTCTTGTCTCCATTCTAAATGACACAACACCCGATTGTCAGATCACCAATTGTCTCTTGTCACCCAAAACGATGTGAAACTTCGAGTCCCATCTAGCTAGAGTCTCAAAACTTTCCTATGACCCTTTCATATGTTTCGTCGCACCACTTTCCACATACCATCCATACCCTTTGAGAGTACTCTGCGAGAAATGAGAAATCATAGAAAAATCCTCCTCTTCATCTTCTAATCTTCTAGCAATCTCGTCAATCTCTACTTTATTGGCAATAAGGGTGGTCTGCTTCCTTTTTCTTTTCTCATCATCTCCCGTCTTCTTCTTCGGACATCTTGATGAAAAATTACCCATCTCGCCACAGTTGAAACACTTGACTTTACTCAATTCCTTCTTTTTATTACCCTTCATTCATGATGCAAGTGCCACATCATCATCTCAATCTTTCTACTTCGGCTGAAGATCCTCATATCGCAACTCTTTGTGAATGAAGTCATCCCATAGCCTATCCTAGCCTTGCAACTTCTCCCTCGCAATGATTCCTTTAATGAAAGGTTTCCACTCCTAAGTGAAATCTTTCACAGCAATCCTTAGCATATCTCCATCTGACACAATCACACCGATGGTAGAAATCTCATCTTTCATCTCAGAAAATCCCATCAAATACGAGGTCATGCTTTCACCCTTTAACATCTTAGTGGACTTCAACTTATCCTCCAATACCAATACCTGGTTCTCGTTCTTATTCTAGAAAAAATTCTGAAGAGACACCCACAGCTCATGTGCGGTGTTCTTCTCGGACAAATGAAGTATTAGGGCATCCCTCACACCATCAAGGATGATCAATCTCACCCTCGCATCCAAATATTCTGATATTTCCAAATCCTTAGGGTTGGTTGGTTTCTTAATTCCTTTCTAGGAAAAATCCTAGATCCTATTGACCTGGAAGATCAAATTGATCCTTTCCTTCCATGGACTATAGCTGGACAACCCCTCCAACATATTCTCATATCAAATGCCTACCTACAACTTCAGCATTGTAGTGAACCCTTAACTCACAATGTGACAAACTCCCTCTCATGTTGTACTTCGTTGCGCACAACCTTGATTTACTTACATCTAAAGTAGCTCAAACACGATTTGATACCATGTTGAATTTCTAGGAACTTGGGCTAGGTTAGAGTCTTAAAATCACTGAAACTACCAAACCAAGAATATCAACCATAAACTACTTTGCACAACGAAAATATGAAGCAATAAATCAATACGTACAATGATACAAAGTTCTAAAAAAACTTATACAATAATGTACAATCACCAATCTTCATTATATTAATCCAAATATGATAAATACAATAGTCTATGGTTACAAGATACAATGATCAACTTGGCTGCAACACTTCTATGTCATATCTTGTCCGACCAATCCATCACACCCGTACTACTCACTATTAGTGCCTTAGTCCATATAGCCCACTACACATCGAAACTTCAGGAGGGGTTCCTCCAATCACTGTTGTGAGTCACATCTGCTATAATGAACATGGGTTCATCAACTACTCTCTGGGTTGGCAAATTTCCGAGCTCCAATTTGCCACCCTAACAACACCTTTAGTCCATCAAAGCGTTACATTTCGGCACTGTCCTTCACCCAACCTTCAGCTACTCTTTATCCTTTAAGGTAGCTCGTCTAGGGCTACTTTAGGTAGCCAACATGCTTCCCCCCAACTGTTCTATGGTACCCAATCTTGGCACTACCATATTTGCACCTAAGATGACTTTACCTCACCTCGGAATGTCATATAAATGGATCCAACATGCTACAACAAGTTTGATCCAAACATAGTCAAGTCTTGACCCAATACATCTCTCCAAACTACTAATGTTGACCATGCTTGACTAATGCACTCTGATATTCTAGTTAGGGCATCAAATGCAACCCTCATTCCTCCACATAGTCATCAGGTCAAGCCTTTTGAGGTTTTGGTTCACCAAGGGGAGACTCTTCACTTCTACGCTACCCCAAATATGAGCTTAATACCTCAATGCAACCCTTAGAGATAGCCCATATGCTCGTTGTGGCTTGCGACCTGTTATCACCCAGTAATTTCCCAAGGTTAAATAAGGAGATCACCAGGGTAACCACTAACCACTTTTGGCGATCGGGATCTAGCCTTCTTGATGCTCAGACAGGGCTCTCTATATATGATTTAACTTTTTTTGTTTGAATATTAGGCTAGTTATGAAAGTTCAAGGGGGTTTTGATTTGTATTGAATATTAGGTGGTGGGGTTATTTAAACAGATGGACAGAATGATGTCTCTAGACCATTGGGCATATGGAGTCAAAAGAAGGGCATTAGAACTAGATCAACTCACTAAAGCGAATGTTCAAAGGGCAAGATAACAGAGTAGAATGCAGGTCTTTAGGCTAGAGGGATGGAAAAGGTTTTAACCAGGGTGAGAAAGAAATTAAGAATTCTCAGACCAGGATCGAAATGAAGAATAGGGGGGTAATCAGAAACAGAGAGAAATTAAAAATCCTTTTCTATAGATAAAAAGAAATAACCTAAAATAAGGAGCAATTAAGAATTCCTTAACATAGATTATCTGTAGAAAACATATATTTGTCTAACTGTTATAGAAAAGTGTAATTAAACAAATTCTGATATAATACTTCTATTTATGGCATTCAGATTTAGATCAACAGTATGAGAAACTTTAAGAGATAACAACAACGTGAGAAAATACTTGTCTACACTTCACTCTGCACATGAATCCTTTGAAATATCTGGTCTTTATTCACCAATCCATCTTGCTGGCTCAGTCAATGCTCCAATAGATTTACAGTCTTTTGATCAAGAAATCTATAGAAATGTCTAAGAATCCACACTACATACAAATTATGAAGTATTTATACTAAGGTTTTATTACAAATATCTCAAACTAACTTGAGATTTAATTTAGGAAATAGAAAATATCTTCTCAGAGGAAGATAGAGGCAGCTAATGAACTGCTTTCATGTTGTCCCTTTTATTGTGGTGTTGTTGGATATTATGGTTTTTTTTTAGCTCTTTATGCTTTTTGTTGTTGAATTCATCAAGCTAGAGGCTTCATTCACTTCTTCCTTTCATCTAATACTCTCTGTCACTGATACTCTTTCACTCTGATGACCTATCTTTATCATTTTTGTGTTCTTCCATTTTTACTGTTACAATTAACCTTTTACTGTGTGTTTCAACAGTAAATTCCTTTGTTTTTTATGTAAATCAGCATTGGGAAGTGGATTTTGATTAAGTCTCAGGAATTTTATTCATTTGTCTTCTAACTACATCTCTGGTATGGTTACTTTGTTCTGAACTATCACTGCTCTGTAGAATTGTCCACTTCTCGGCCTTGTGTGTATTAGTATTCATCTTCATTCCTTGTATAATTGGTCTTACTGATTTGAATATTGGCTTTTAACAGGTTTCTCATCTAAGTCTTGGAGTAAACATGTTCTTTGACTAGTATCAGAACTATTTATCCAAGCTCTAATCTTAGTCTGATAACTTGAAAAATTCAATAATATTTAAGAAAACACAGGTCTACATGAAGGGTGCTTGATGGCTCTTTAGCACAGGGATGCTTGGGAAAGGTCTTAGGGCAATGTTTTAGACATAAATGGAGGTAAAATTGCATCGCAGAGGTGTAGGGTTTCGATGAGGGTTTTATGGGTTTACACTGTAAAACTAGCGAAAAGTGAGAAAACATGGGTTCTTGGGGTTTAAAACTTTAATGGGAAAATTTTCAAAAATGGTGCAAAATTCATATTTCGAAGAATAAGTGGTTTATCGGAATGGTGGGGAGGCAACGTTCAGGAGTCGTTGCACCACTTTTAGGTATGGGAGGTTTTAAGGAGGGGTCACCCGATGTGCTTTAGGGTGTGAGATGTAGGCAGTGGGGGTCAGGGGAAAATCGCCTTATCGAGCAGGTAAAGGTAGTCCATCGGGCGTAGTTGATATGGCTTTGGGTCGTTGGATCTGTAGGATTGTAATATGACAGTAGTCGGGTGGGAGAGCTACACAGGGGGCAATGAAAGGGAGTTGAGGGGGGCCCAGGGTTTAATCACGACAGTTTGGGATTAGTTTAGGCTTAAACCTTGGGTCAAGTGATCAGGCCAAGCTTAATGAGGGATTAGGGAGTCAAGTGAGACCGATGCGGGATTAACTTAAGTTTACCAGGATTAGGTAGACTAAATAGAGTTATATCGGGATAAGGGGTAGTTATATATTTTTTATTTTAAAACTAAGGGTTGGGGTATTTTATATAGGGATTTAGTTTAATATGGGAAAAGGGTTAATATCGGGATTTATATAATAATGTTAAGAATTAATATGAAAGAGATGGTGGAGTGGGTATTCCTAAGTAAAAGGGGTAAAGTGTATGTGATTTCACAATTTAGATTTATAGTTAGGATACAAATATTTTAGTGGGTTATTTTGTGTGAAAGGGATTTACATGGGCGGGTTATTACTTTTCCTAGGTAAAAATGTGTTTAACCTTAGGAAAAGGGGTTTTCTTAGGGTAATGAGGGGAATTGGCTTGTATGAAGGGGGCATGCGTTTATGAAGGGGATTCAAGCACTTGCATTCATAAGTCATGAAGCCGAGAGTCTGGTCCCTCCAAAAGTCAGAGAAGTTCTTTGAGCCTCTTTAACTTGTAGGGTTAAAAGTACTTAGAACATATTTGTTGATATGGAATTAGTAAGTAAAGGGGAAAAGTGGATGAGGGGGAGTTAATCATATGAACTTGTAAACCTTTTTCGTTTGTCTTCATAGTTGACCATACATGTTTAAAGATGTATCTAAGCATGATGCATGTGCTTTGATCTAAGTAACTTTGTAGTTCAGCAACCTTTCTTCTACTTACCCATTTCTTACCTCTAACATATTTTCTTCATTTCTTAGGGTTCATTTAGGCTAGCAAACCCTTATTCATCTATTTTTCTTTTGGAAAGTAATCTATCCAATTCTAACCTTATATCATCTAGGGGCTCAGATTAAGCTTATGAGCTCCTTTTATTTTCTCTACCTTGTTAGCACCTAAATCCGACTTAGGATGAAAGAAGGCAAAATTCAGGGTAACCACAAACCACACTCAGTCTGGTAGATATCCCTACCAGAACAGGAGAGGGCTCTCTCTGAGTCACACTCAGTGAATAAATAAACGAAAAGGCCTGAGATGACTTACAGTGAACTAATTTATCTTAGGCTAGAAAGTGAAAATGAATATAAGAAGTGATTTTTATGAATGACTATGTTTCTAGGATGGTATGGGACCAATGGACCTCAATGAACAGAGAACTTAATACAAAGGCACAGATTACTTCATGAGGCAAGATAGGTGAAAAGCCTAGCAATTTAGTTTAAGATAGTGCAGAATGGAGAGATTGATTAAGAGGGTGAAAAGGGCATGGACAACATGAATCCTTTTCAATAGAAGAATGAACACTGAACATGAAATTTTCCCACAGGCAGAGCAATAAAATTGAATTCTACGTTAGTTAACTTAGAAAACTTCACTGGAAATGAATATGAAATGAACTATGAAACACAACAAGATACATATGAAACATAAGAGACACATTTGCTACACTCACAACCACATGAATCTCATGAAACAGAGCCACTTCCTTTCATTAATCCTCCGTAAAAAAATATACAATGCAGAAACAGAGTTTCTTTCCCACAGTCTCCAAGAAGTTACAAGCCAACCAACCCTTTGCAAATGGTTTGCATACAATATATAGAATGTGCCATGAAGATATAGAATGCCCAAGGGATGGGGAGTTACTCGAATCATTACAAAATGAAGGTGGAGAGCCAAACATCAACTATAGGTGCAGCACCACAAACATGACAAATGGCTTGGGTGACCCTTTGCCTTCCTTTGCCACTTGGATAGATGTCCATCTGGAGTGAAAATGCTTTGCCTTTGGTGCCAAAAAAATGAAGTGTAGATGAATGGGCCCACTTATCAAAAGTCACGAAGCAAAATTTCGCGAAACAAAGGCAATTTGGGCCTTTTTTCCTATATGTGCCGCGCCCTTTTCTATATGCGCCACGCCATTTTGAGGCCATTTTTAAGGCACTTGCAGGAGTCAAAAATGTGCTCAAGTGTGCTTTTTGGAAATCCTGTCCTATCCACTTTCCAACCCAAGTGGAATTTTTGAATTTGGAGTTCCTTTGCCCCTCCAAATCTTCATTCTCCCAAGACTGCTTCCTGTGTGTCAAAATAGGGGCAGTGAGGCCATGTTTTGGGTGTTTTTGACCTCCCGGAGACTCAAATCATGCCCAAATTTCTTGCCTGAGTGCTAGTAGTTATGATTTTGCATGTTGAATACAAAACTACAAACCATTTCTCATTTTGAGCTCCCAATGCTACGTGTCGCGCCGGTGGCGCGACACGTATAGAGAAAAAAACCTGTGTTTGTGCCAAAAAATTTCCATGCGACCAAAATTGGAGGTTCTCTAAGAGGCACTATGTTGGGCCATAGAAGCTTTGGCCAAGATTCGAAGCCGATCTTGCTCTTTTACCTCTTTTGTTGCTCTGCTCAATTTTTCCTTCAAGCTCCTTATTCGGGCCTTTGCGCTCATGTTCCTTGCCCTGTAATGACAAGCCATCCTCCTCAATATGGTTTTGTCTCTATTGGCCTTCTCCAGCAGTCTCTCTAGCTGTAGATTGACTGGCTCTAACTAAGACTCACGGTCGTTGTTGATCTCTTGCTCCAAGGTAGTGAGTGCAATCCTCCTCTACGGGGCAGCTTGTTGATTCTCATGGATGCTTTGCGGCTCCATGATTGCCTGCTGGTCCTCAAGCTGCTTGTTCCTTTGCTCCAAATACCTGATGATCCATCTGGCCCTCTCCACATTGAGTATCAAGTCTTGGTACTCCGTGTCCTGCTCCTAAATGGTCATCCTAAGTTTGGCATTTTCTGCCTCTGCCTCATCATCCTGAATGAGGATGACATCGGTCTCCTGTACACCTGATGGCCCCTCATCATGCACGAGCTTCTTGCCCTTGTCCAGTACCTGTGTCTTTGATGCCAGAAGCAAGGCCCCTTCCACCCTGGGTGGAGATAACGCTCACTTTGCTGCTGCAAACAAGTGCCTATTGCCTCTCTGATATGTAATGAAAACTGGCATGGTAGTGGTCTCATGGTCATCATGCTGATGAGAAGGACCACCCATCTCCTGCTCTGGATCTGATAGTACCTGTAATGTGCTGAAGAAGTCATGGGAGACGAAATACTCCCAAGCAATGCCCTGCAATCCCAACTAATGATCTACCAAAATCCGAATAAGAGCAAAGTGAAACACAATGTTAAGCTGCTGCTATGGGGTCTTATGCAGCATGAAGGTGTTCATCCTCTCTATGTTCCTGGATTTGAAAAATAGGAGGTTCATCATCATCACCCTGGTGAAGTGCATGAGCAACCGGATGTGATAGGCATACAGTCGAGAGAACCTCCCCTCACAGCTGAAGTATTTCATGATCAATTTCATGAGTGGAGCATACTCATCTTTCAAGTATCTGAAGGGAAAGACTCTTGTGAGCTGGCTCAAGAATCTGGCCTTGATGTAAGGCTCATAGTGTTGCCTGTCCACCTTCTTCTTCTTATGCCACTATTCTCCAACATTTGGTATACCTGTTGCCACTGATATAGCTTCAGGTGTCAATGTGAAAGCGACCCCGACCAAGATAGATTGACCTCCATGTAGATGAAGCACAAATAGACGGGCTAGCTCATGATGAACTCTAACATTTGCCACCCTTTGACAAAATTCAAAACATGATAGGTGCTGGAAACATGACTTGGAAAGAGGGCATGCTTGTAATTCAGTGAGGGTAGTGGGCTCATCCCTGGCATGTTTTCCACTCTTGTGGTGCCTCCGGGAGCCTGCTCTTCTAAGGAAGAGTCACTTTGTGTTTCCATATCATACTCTGGTGAATTCTGTGATGTCATGATTGTAGTATGGACTATGATTAGGCTGCCTTTTGATGATGGTGTGAGGCTGGGTGCCTTTGTAATATCTATTACCAAGGGGAACAATGAAATGGGGAGTATTAGGAAGGGAATGATGTAGTGGGAATAGGGGTTATAGGAACAAATTTGTTAGGGATATGGGAGGAGTTTTGGGTATTTTGATATGGTAGGGTTTGGGGTTTTAACAAGGTAGGGTTTGGGGTGTCATATTGATCAAACAATGGAGGGATATGGGAGAGGGTTTGATAGTAATTTAGGGAAGGAGTATTAGGAAAAATGAGAAAGAGAGGATGGGAAAAATGACAGGTGGGAGGAAAATGATGGGTGGAAAGGAACCTTGGCACTAACAACACACTTTAGCAACCATAGCCATCATTTTTCTTAGTGATTTTTTATGGTTGACTTTATGCATTTTGGTGACATTCAAACATCTCTATAAACACCATATCATTGACAAAATTTGATGAGCAAGTGATGTTATAAGGCCTACCTCTCAATTTGATAGGCTTCACCAAAATTTGGAAGTGATTGGGCACTTGTTTCGGCCCTTTTTCTGTGTGCCCCGCACGCAAAGCCCAGTGCGCCACGCCCTGGGTGTGCACTGCGCCCTGGGTGTGCGCCACGCCCTTAGAAAATTTGAACTGTGGGCAGGCTCTGTGTGCGCTGCACCCTCTGTGTGCGCTGCGCTCCTGGGTATATGCGTCATGCTGCTTGAAACCGCCTCCAACTCCCTCAAACACTCACATCTTTGTAACGTTTCCCCAAGGCTTGGATTAGCACATTGCGTTTGGTTTTGATGAAAACTTGTATATATAGCCTTGGAAGAGATGGGTTTAATTTTTGCTTCCTTGAAAACCCATTTTTCTAATGTTGTGTTTGGCACTTTTTCACTGACTTTAAAACACACAGATTTTCACTTTCCCTTTGAAATTTTAGCTCAAATGATGAAATTTTCGGCACTCTTTGCAGGGATTGAACGACAGTATATTTGGCCACGGAAACCATGACTGCATCTGAAGAAATCAACTGAGGATTTTTTTGAAAATTTTGTCATAAATGACACTGTTTGACTTTTCTTCAAAATAGAGTTTTGAAGAAGAGTCGAAGTCTATCCACATGACGATGAAGCTCTTTGAATCATAACTGTGTAAGGGCCTCACTCTGGCTTGCATGGCTTTACTAGACATGTTCAAATACCAAATTGATGAATCCCTAGACCTAGACATCGAAAATGACTGTTGTCCTTTAAAGGACCAGACCTTGACTGTCATGGACTTTGATGATTATTGACAAAAGACCTAAGCCAGCAGGGGCCAGACATGAGGGGGAATGACTAACATGACTTTCTCTGTCAGATTATGGCATGCCCCTAGCGGAATGCAGCCGGGTGAATGGAGCGGGACACCTAAACATGAAATGCATAAAGGGTTTTGATCTCTGACGAAGGACTGACCAAACCGACTCTAACCTTGGCTCCAATGGGGGATGGTAGCTCCTTGGAGGTGCCAAGAAACGTAGATCTCTGGAATATCTAGACAGTGCCTTTGTCCATTGGGCTATGGAGTCATCATTTCGATAAATAATACAGGACTCTAACTCATTTATGAAACAGAAATGACCAAAAAACTGACTCAAACTTGACATTAAAATGACTTAAGGGCTAACTTAACCAACTCTAACTACACTGAAATAAAATGGTATTTATAGTGACAGTAGAAGCAACATTAATAACTTAGAAATGGTACCGCTTGAGCAGCGGACCATTGATCGGCCCTCCTGGACAATCTTCCCCGTTCATTTCCTTCAGAAGAAAGGCATTCTGCCCCGATATGCTGCAATCTTGAAAGGACCTTTCCAGAGGTTCTCGAACTTACCGTGCTTTCCTTTCTCCTCATTCCTTGCATCCCATTTCAGCACCACATCATCCACCTGAAATTTATCCACCTTTGCCTTTCTATCATAAATTTTCTTGATTTTCTCTTGCAATTTGTATGTGTTCTTGAAAATTTCTTCTCTGGTCTGCTGCAAGTGGACCATTTGATTCAACCTTCTTTGCATGGGATCTTCTTCACTGCCAGCCTCCTGAAGAAGTTTGACTACTGGGGCAGCGAGAGAGGTAGGAAATACTGTATCAACTCCATAAACCAGCTCAAAAGGTGATGTACCTATGGATTTCTTCTGACTGACCCGATCTGCCCATAGTGCATTGACCAACCTCTTATGCCAGCTCTTCTTATTTATTTCCAGCAGCTTCTTGATTATGTTGACCAATGATTTGTTTGAAGATTCCGCCAATCCATTGCCTTGTGGATTAGGCAGTTGAGTGGCCCAAAATGACGTGATATTTATGACAAAACTCTACCATCCTTTTTTATTTAAAAGTTGTTGCATTATCAGTGATTAACTTATTCAGACAACCAAAGTGAGACAAGATGTTATTTTCAAGGAATGAAATGATTACCACATTTGTAGCTTGTCTGGTGGGAATCACCTCAATCCATTTTGTGAAGTAATCTGTGGCTGTGAGGATCCATCTATGCTGTCCGGAAGAAGCGGGATGAATTTCGCCAATGAAATCCAATCCCCATTTCTGGAAAGGGGCACTCACCTCTATGGGATTGAGTGATAGAGGCTATAACTTCCGCTTTCCTTTGAAAATTTGACACTTATGATAGCGCTTGACCATCTTATATACATCAGCAAACAATGTTGGCCAATAGTACCCTACTCTCAAAATTTTGTTTGTTGTTGACTTCCAAAAAAGGTGACCACCACAGTCTCCTTGGTGGCAGTCCTCCATGAATTTCTTCGCTTTCTTTTCCACCAAACAATTTAACAAGATGCCATCCAGATCTTTCCAATACAGTGCAGAATTAAGAACGCAAAACTTGGCAGCCTTCAACTTGAGTGTTCTTGCTTTGTTTCTAGTCATGTCTGGCGGTGGTGATAAATTTTTGAGCACATATATGATATCTGAATACCATGGAGAAAGAGCAAACATTTCAGATACCTTAATTGGCGATTCTTCCTCATTCTCATCGGACATAGGCATGCAAGTTTGATTCATCCATTAGCTTTGCCAATCCATGTCCTTTCACCAGCTTTGTGGGCTTTATTTCCACGTCATATTCCAGCAAGGCTGCAATCCACTTGCCTCTTCTTCCTTCCGGATCGGTCTGCACTAAAACATCTTTTACAACAACTTTAGGAACATAGGCTAGAATGTGAGAATGTAGAATATACACCCGAAAATCTTTCAATGCTTTCACAAGTGCAAGGGCTTGCTTCTCAATGATGTTGTACTTTAAGGTTGCATCTCTTATAGCTCTGCTAAAAAATGCAATGGGTCTTTCATCATCATCTCTCTTCTGCAATAACACCGCTACCATAGTATGCTCCGAAGCAAATGAAAACAATATGAAATCCTAAGTGTAGTCCGGGCTGACTAGAACTGGAGCTGAGGAAAGAGCCAATTTGACCAAATTGAAATATTTTACAGCCTCTTCCGTCCATTTCACTTGGTTTTCCTTCTTAATCATGTTTTTCATCTCTCTTAGGTGCTCAGCAAGATTGGGTACAAAGCGGCGTAGGAAATTCATCTTACCATTGAATGATTATATCTCCTTTTTATTCCGGGGCAGATCAATTTGCTGAATTGCTTGCACACGTGCTGGGTCAATACGGATGCCATCCTTTGAGATAATGTGCCCGAGTAGTTTGTCTTCTTCCATGGCGAACAAGCTCTTCTTTGGATTCAGTGACAAGCAATATTTTCTGCACTTTAGGAAGACAGTTTTAAGATGGTACATGTGCTCTTCATTAGATTTAGAAAACATCGTCAAATCTTCCAAATACACCACCAGAAAGACATCCTTCTCATTTGAAAAAGCCAAGTCCATTGTCCACTGAAATGTGGCACCTGCATTCTTCAAACCGAAAGGCATTTTAGCATAATGAAAGGTTCCCCATGGAGTGGTGAATGTTGTCTTGTCTTGGTCATCTTCATGGACAAAAAATTGGTTATATCTGGAATAACCATCAAGCAGTGACATACGAGATGCTCCCACTACTCGCTGAAGTATATGGTCCATTTTGGGCAGTGGATAGTTGTCCTTCAATGAAACTTTGTTGAGATTTCTCAAATCAATGCATAAGCGAATCTCACCTGTCTTCTTCCTTACGGGCATCAAGTTAGAGATCCAATCTGAAAATCTGATTAGCACAATGATCCCTGATTTGTACAACCTGTTGATCTCCTTTTAAATAGATGGCAACAACTTTGGATTTAGCCTTCTCAACTTCTATCTGAATGGTTTTTGATTGGGCTTGATGGGTATAGTGTGCTGAATTATATTAGTATCATATGTCTTTAAGTTGGAATAGTCCCAAGCAAACACATCAGCAAATGAAGACATCAAACTGATATATTTGTCCTTGATATTTGGTGGCAATGCTTTGGACAATTTTACCAATTTAGGATCTGCAACTGTTCCAATATTGATCTCTTCCACACCCTTCTCTGTTGGCTGCAATGTCGGCTTGCGGGCTACATCATCTTGATCAAAGAGTTCTTCTAGAGGTATCAAGCCTTTGGGAATAACGTTATTCTTCAGCTGCAACAAAATCATTTCATTAATCTGTACCTCATTTGTACCATTACCTTTACCATCATCATTTTCTTCATCAATTGAGGTCTCTTTGAACTTGCCTTTGTTTTATAGAAAATCACCAATCTCCTCATCATCTTGGAACACTTGCCAATATCTCTGATTATCTGGAACGGTTGGACGATGCTTGACATGAACTTCGAATTTGTTGCTAGATTTCATTGGGATCTTCAAACTACTTGCTACCTTGGCAAGAGCATCAGCAATACTATTTTGTATACAAGGCACACATTTCAAGGTGTATTCTAAAAATAATTTTAAAATGTCTAGGACTGCATTATGGTAGGCCCGCATCCTAGGATGCTTTGCTTGATATTCGCCTCTGACCTACTTGATAACTAATTCGGAGTCGCCATATACTAAAATCCTCTTAGCATTTAGCTTTCTTAGAATCTTTAGGCCAGGAATCAGAGCTTCATACTCAGCTTCATTATTTGAACACTCAAAAGCCAACTTGTAATATTATACCCACACGTTACTAGGGACTTTGTTTGGGGCGGAGAAAGGACTACGTACCCAAATTCCAATTCTAGCTCCATCATTTCCCATTGCTCCATCGAAATCCATGGTCCACAAACCTTATTCCTCCTCTTGCAAGTGCTGGAAATCTTTTTGTTGTGCCTTGTCTGCTTGCTATCCATTGCTTTCAGCTGATTTCTCAACAGTGTTCTGTTGTTCTTGTTCTTCTTTCTTCAAAACTTCTCTGAAATTTTCTGTTATTTCTTGAATATCATCTGCTTCTACTAACTAACTATCTATATCATTTAAACTATTTGAATACAAAACAAAAGACTCTAAATCTGTATGTACATAGTTAATTGGATGATTTATTGGTTTCTCCTTGCTTGTGATCATGTACTTCATTTTTTGTTCCCGATACAATTTCCTCATTTGTCCAAACACTAGAATCATTGCATAGGAGAAATCTAGTTGTAGTGTCCCTTTCAGTTTTTCTACCCAAGACCTGGAAAGAAGCATGTCAAACCTTGGAGGAATGTCTGCTACCACAACATCCATCAAAACATTCTTCATTGGGAGCTGATCCAACCTCACAACCAAGTCTTTGATGAGACCTATACATCTTACTCTATTGGAATCAAACGAATAGAGATCATGATATTGCCGGGTGATGTCCAGACCAAGCTTATCCATGATTTCCTTGGGCATGAGATTATGAGAAGCTGCAGAATCAAACATGGCATTATGTAACACAAAATCATGCAACCTTAAACTGATGTAGAAAGGTGGCACATCATTATCAAGAGCCTCACCATTTGATGCTGGCCCAAAAATCATTCAGGTTGATCATCTTCGACATTCACCATGTCGGACATTCACCATGTTGGACATTGGGTCCAAATTCAATATTTTAGATACTTGTCCTTTATAACTCCTGTTCTTCAATATTTAAGTCAAGGGGATGGATATCTTCAATTTAGAAATTTCATTCTCTAAATTAAAAGAGGGAATCTTTTCTACCTCTTTGACTGGGATTTCTTTCCTTTCCTTTTCTTTCAATGCAACTTGCTGATGGTGATTTGCTGCTCTCTGGATCAACCGCCTCCTTTCCTTTCCTTTGTGTGGCTATTGAATCATTCTTTGACGCTTCAACATCCTTCTTTTTCTGAATGGGTCTGACCAGCACATCCCTGTTTCTAAGTGAATATCGTTGCTGTTGGGCGGACAAAGCATTCATGTAGCCTCTTTGGTATTCATCTGATTCCTCCTCCAAGACGGTGTCTCTTGCTAGAATGAAATCTACATCTTTATGTGCAGCTGAATTCTCTGCATACTCCTCCTCTTTAGTGAGATAAGTAGGAAAATCATCAGGAGTAAAGAGGTTATTTTCTTCGCCTATTACATTCTCATCCTCATCTGATTCCTATCCATGCACAAATTTTTGCTGCAAAGGTGTCTGTACTGGCGGTTGTGCAATCGGCTCTTGAGCTCGTTGATCTCTTTGTCTTATTCTATACTGTGGTAGTTGCTACCCACGAAGGTTAGGACTTCTGACTTGTGGCTCCGGTTTGTGAAGTTTCACTCTTTCTAGCATCTTCTCTACCTTCTGAAGTAGCTGATCTACTGAGGAAGATTCTTCCTTTGCAATGACCTTCTTCTCTGCTTTTGCTCTAACTCTCTTGGTCAGCAGATTTGCTTCAACGCTGACCGCTATCTTCTGCATGTCTTCCATTGTGGCCGGTTCTCTTTCTCTCAATTGATAAGCCATGTCAGCATCAAAACCATCTGGGAACTTCAACATGGCTAGCCCCACAGGTGGCCTATATTATCTGAAATTTCATTATAAACTGTATTGAATCTAGTGCAATAATCTTGGACCAACTCACCAGCATTTCTTTTGATTTGCTCATACTCAATAGAATTTGAAGAGGATTCTTTTTTACTTCCCAACAGTTTAAAAATTTTCTTTGTAGGTCAACCAAGTTAGCGATACGTGCAGTCGGAAAACCTCTGAACCATTTCCTCACTTCACCTGCAAATGTCTGTACAAAAAGTCTCATTGCCACATTCTTTACATCGATCTCATGAAGTTCATAGAAGTCTGCCATTCTATCCACATGTTGCTGAGCAATAATGCCATTAGGAGTTCCATCAAAAAATGGGATTTTTCTTTGGTAATCAAGGGGCATATCATCTAAAACTTGAGGCAAAACAAGAGGTGCAAAACAAGTAGCCATCACTCTTGGCGTATTTGTCCTCGGAGGTGTTGGAGGAGTGTGCATAGTTTTTAAGGGGCTAGCAATTGGAGTTTGAAGCTAAGATACTATGTAGTTATCAATAGACCGGTTAGCCCTTTCCGTCTCCAAGTCTACAAGAAACTGTGGATTGTGGATAGTAGAGTCAGCCGCTCTTTCAGACTTGGTTTCGATCAACGATAATTCAAACTACTCATCAAACTCTAGCTCTTCAATATACTCAAAAATGTCTAGGCATGAATGGGATTTGAGCACGGGCGATATAGAGCTTTCTTGGCGATGAATTCTTGAAATCAAATTGGGATTTTCATAGATGTGCGAAGGGTTGGGATCTAGATTAGCTCTGGTGTATCTTCTAGAAGCCAGCGTGCTATTGAGAAAAATCAAAGGGCACAACCAACTTTACTCAGCCTATCAAATCCTAAACTTATCATATGGAAGCTTAGAATTATTAAGAAGCAAGGGGATTGATTTCATTCCCTAGCGAAGTCGCCACTATGTTGGCACCAAAATCTGCTTTAGGCTGAAAGAAGGCAAAATTCAGGGTAACCACAAACCACGCTCAATCTGGTAGCTAGCCCTACCAGAACAGGGGAGGGCTCTCTCCGAGTCACACTCAGTGAATAAATAAACGAAAATGCCTGAGATGACTTATAGTGAACTATTTATCTTAGGCTAGTAAGTGAAAATGAATATAAGAAGTGATTTTTATGAATGACTGTGTTTCTAGGATGGTATGGGACCAATGGACCTCAATGAATAGAGAAATTAATACAAAGGCACGAATTACTTCGTGAGGCAAGATAGGCAGAAAGCCTAGCAATTTAGTTTAAGATAGTGCGGAATGGAGAGATTTATTAAGAGGGTGAAAGGGGCATCAACAACATGAATCCTTTTCAACAGAAGAATGAACATTGAACATGAAATTTTCCCATAGGCAAAGCAATAAATTGAATTCTACCTTAGCTAACTTAGAAAACTTCACTGGAAATGAATATGAAATGAACTATGAAACATAACAAGATACATATGAAACATAAGAGACACATTTTCTACACTCATAACCACATGAATATCATGAAAGAAAGCCACTGCCTTTCATTAATCCTCTATAAAAAATATACAATGCAGAAATAGAGTTTCTTTCCCACTGTCTCCCAGAAGTTACAAGCCAACCAACCCTTTGCAAATGGTTTGCATACAATATATATAATGTGCCATGAAGAGATAGAACGCCCAAGGGATGGGGAGTTACTCGAATCATTACAAAATGAAGGTGGAGATCCAAACATCAGCTACAGGTGCAGCGCCACAAACATGACAAATGGCTTGGGTGACCCTTTGCCTTCCTTTGCCACTTGGATAGATGCCCATATGGAGTTAAAATGCTTTAAATGCCACCTTTGGTGCTGAAAAAATGAAGTGTAGATGAGGGGGCCCACTTATGAAAAGTCGTGAAGCGAAATTTCGCGAAACAGAGGTAATTTGGGCCTTTTTTCCTATATGCGCCACACCCTTTTCTGTATGCGCCGCGCCACTTTGAGGCTAGTTTTGAGGCACTTGTAAGAGTCCAAAATGTGCCCAAGTGTGCTTGTTGGAAAGCCTGTCCTGTCTACTTTCCAACCCAAGTGGAATTTTTTGAATTTGGAGGTCATTTTCCCCTCCAAATCTTAATTCTCCCAAGACTGCTTCCTGTGTGTCAAAATAAGGGCAGTGGAGCCATTTGTTGGATGTTTTTGACCTCCTAGAGACTCAAATCATGCCCAAATTTCTTGCTCGAGTGCCAGTAGTCGTGATTTTGCATGCTGAATCCAAAAATGTAAACCATTTCGCATTTGGAGCTCCCAATCCTACGCGTCGCGCAAGTGGCACAGCGCGTATAGAGAAAAAACCTGTGTTTGTGCCAGAAAATTTCCATGCGACCAAAATTGTCCCAAATTTCTTGAAATTTGGGCTGGAGGTTCTCTAGGAGGCAATATGTTGGGCCATAGAAGCTTTGGCTAAGATTCGAAGCTGATCTTGCTCTTTTTCATCTTTTGTTGCTCTGCTCAATTTGGCCTTCAAGCTCCTTATTCGGGCCTTTGCGCTCATGTTCTGTGCCCTGTAATGACAAGCCATCTTCCTCAATATGGTTTTATATCTATTGTCCTTCTCTAGCAGTCTCTCTAGGTGTAGATTGACCCGCTCTAACCAAGACTCACGGTCGTTGTCGATCTCTTGCTCCAAGGTAGTGAGCTCGATCCTCCTCCGTTGGGCAGCTTGTCGATTCTCATGGATGCTTTGCAGCTCCATGATTGCCTGCTGGTCCTCAAGCTGCTTGTTCCTCTACTCCAGATACTTGATGATCCATCTGGCCCTCTCCACATTGAGTATCAAGTCTTGGATCTCCGTGTTCTACTCCTGAATGGTCATCCTAAGTTTGGCATTTTCTGTCTCTGCCTCATCATCCTGAATGAGGATGACATCAATCTCCTGTACACCTGATGGCCCCTCATCATGCACAGTATTCTTGCCCTTGTCCAGTACCTGTGTCGTTGATGCCAGAAGCGAGGCCCCTTCCACCCTAGGTGGAGATAACACTCGCTTTGCTGCTGCAAACAAGTGCCTACTACCTCTCTGATATGTAATGAAAACTGGCATGGTAGTGGTCTCATGATGCTCATGCTGATAAGAAGGACCACCCAACTCCTGCTCGGGCTCTGATAGTACCTGTGGTGTGCTGAAGAAGTCACGGAGATGAAGTCCTCCCAAGCAATGCCCTGTAATCCCAATTGATGATCTACCAAAATCCGGATAAGAGCAAAGTGATACACACTGTTAAGCTGCTGCTGAGGGGTCTTATGCAGCATGAAGGTGTTCATCCTCTCTATGTTCCTGCATATGAAAAATGGGAGGTTCATCATCCTCACCTTGGTAAAGTTCATGAGCAACCAGATGTGATAGGAATATAGTTGACAAAACCTCCCCTCACAATTGAAGTATTTCATGATCAATCTCATGAGTGGAGCATACTCATCTTTCAAGTATCTGAAGGGAAAGACTCTTGTGAGCTGACTCAAGAATCTGGCCTTGATGTAAGGCTCATAGT